>JAULKJ010326568.1:0-10235 GCA_032355405.1 Rubia balearica
CATGAGATACTGCTACATTCATTGTAACACATATTTTTAGAATATTTAATTTTCATAATTTATTTTTAAACATAATTATTAAAATTATAAAATCATAATTGAATAGTGACAAAAGAGAAAGTAAGACACTAAAAGGGGGACAGAGGGAGTGCCAATTTTGGTAATAATGAAATGTGTCATTTTATGTGAGACGGGCAAGAATAGAATGTATGCCATTTATTCCGGGACAGAGGGAGTATTTATTTAGTGCATTTTATACTGATTTTTGTTTCAAAATTAAAATTTATTAGAAACACTTATATGTATAAATAAAAGTTATTCCATCTATTATTCTATATGTTTAACATAGTAATTTAAGATACTTTTGTAGGCAAATTAAATTACGTGGAAAGAATTGATTGTTGTGAGTAAAAAAAGAATAAGTAGATGAAAATGATTCAATTATTATCATGAAATGAAGCTTGATAATATTAAAAAGATCAACCAAAATGGAAAGTGTATCAAATTTAAAAATAATATATTGTAAAAAATAAGTATTATGAAATAATGTTCCTAACAAATGGAGATTGAAAATACAAAAAGAATGTGCATCCTTATAAATAGGGTACTCTCTCCGTCCCAGGCCAACCTGCAGAAAGAGAAAAGTGTGCTTAAAATTACAGGTGGGCTTGGTGTCAGGCCACATCAGCTAATGAGGGGGAAAAAAGTAAAATTAAGACACGGTCAGAAATGAAGTTAGGAGGGTAAATCTTTCCCTCCATAAATTTTTATCTCTTGTTCCCTCCAAAATTTTACATCCACTGGCACCAATTGACTTTTATAGGATTGTTCATTTTTTAAAAAATTTACAGTACAGATCTGACCTAAAAGCTGAACACTCAGCTTATAAATACAGCCTCAACAATCAATACAATGCTAAACAACATCCAAAAAATGACCTAAATTCCTTCTTCTTCCCAAACCCCAAACCCAGAAATTCTTGGGGTTTTTTAAGGAACCCTCAGGCTGAAAATGCAGTTCACCGAGCCATCTAAAACTCTCGAAGGAACTGGTTGATCTCAGAAAAATTGCATCTTCTCTTCATCATTGGGTTTTTCGTATTGAAATGCGAGAGAAGAACATTACCAACGATGAAAGGAACCATTTGGGGGAGTTTCTGCTTGAGAATCACAAGAATGGGAAGATACTCCACTCGAAAAGGCTTGAGGCAGCAGCAATGTTCAGCTGCATCATTTGAACAGTAAGCACCATATGGTCAAGGGCTCGGGTTCAGTTGGCAAATGGTCAGCAACTAGATCTCTGTCACCGTAGGTAAGGCCGTGCTTCGAGTAACAAGAAAAGCATTGACCTTGATGCATCACGTTCAATACTTGTGCATAAAAGAAGAACTATTAGGGAGACAACATCTGCATTACACGTAGGGAAAAGCAATGATGAATCTATTTCCACCGGTAGAAGCCTCTCTTCGTGATCCTTTGATTCGCATTCGACCTGCAAGACAATGCCCCCGGTATCCGGGGGGTAAACACTCCAATGCTTAAGTTAGTATAAGTCTTGTGTTGAGAGTGTATTGAATAAAATAAAGGCTTACCAGGCCTGTGTATTTATAGGGGAGGAGAACCCGATCTCTAATGTAATTCAAACTCCTTTCCTTATTTGATATGTATAGTAACTCGAGTATAATTGGTATACACGAGATAGTTTCCTTGTAGGAGTTAATAATATCCTTAATTAGGATTGGATCACGCATCCCTTTATGGGCCTCAAGTTGGACTTTTGACAATTCCTTAACCTCGAAGCTCGTAGGCCTCGAAGGGGTGAGGCCCAGGTATCATCATACCCCGTGCTTATGTGCTCAGGAGTAAAAGAATGGTTGGGATAGCAAAAACCAATATCATTTGTACTTTGGATATTCGTATAACCATAGAAGGGTGTTGAAGTGACTAATTCCTTGTAATTAGACAGCGCTGAAAACAAATATATTGTTGGAGGTAAGATGAACCTTCCATTCTTCTTTGGTTGTAGTTTACAAGGGTGAATTCGACATCTCTTGTGAACCTCACCCACGACCCCTTTAGTCAAGAAATTTCAAAAGATATCCCATTAATGGAATTATATATGAAGAATCAAGAAGTTTGGTAACCCTTATGAACATTAACCTAAATGTTTAAGCATTGAACCGATTTATGCATTTACTAAGCGTAATCATGAAAAATCAACATTCAATGACTTCTTTTACTTGCTATCTTAGGATAGGCATGACAAATAATTCAACATCATCATATTAGGCATTTTGTGCCCTTTTGTGGGCAACCGATGGCATTGTCGTACAATTTTTCACGTCCCGTGGGCTGGTCTTAAGATCTTAAATTGAAGGGGTACGGGTCGTGCATTATGTCACGCCCCGTGCAACATACTTAGATGCATTGGCTTATTTAACAACATAGGCTGTGTAGTTCTCTATGGCCAATGCCAAGGCATTTTGTCACTATCACTTTTGGCTGGCACAACCCATGCAGTATTACACGGTAGTGCCAATACTTCACTTGTTGAACTTTGAGTACTTTCTTTTCAAGGCTTGGTTCCATCTACTACCAAATTTTCACTCGTGGCCTTCTGTCTACTAACATCCTTGCCAATGGCCTTCCACTGTCTACTATCATCTTTGCAAATGGCCTTCTACAATATACGCTGAAGTACTTATGAGCAGTCTAACAAAAAATCTAACAAAACAAGATATAGATGCTCGTAAAGAAATAGTGTCTGTTAGGTCTAATAAGTCTACAAAACTAAGGATTTAGACAAGAAACCCAAAAATGGATGCCTAAACCCATTGTAATGTAAACCTGATAAAACCTAAACATCAACAAACTAAAAAATAATAACAAATGTGCTAAATGCATTTGTTAACACATACTTTTAGATGAATATTAGGTCGCGGGGATTTTCTCGTTGGTCGCTCCAGAATGGAGTCCAACTTTCTTTTACTTCTTTTGGGTGAACCTTTTATCCGTTTCATGATCAACGAGAGAGTTAGTCCAGTTATAGTAATCGCAAAGAAGAATCCAATGACTCTATCCATGGAAACCAATTATTCTGGATTATTCTCAGATGTCGGCTTCAAAAATTATATCATTCTCCAACCTCTGCTTTGGTTTCCTTCTTCACTTTATCTTCTACCACTTTGTAAGTGGCTTTCCTTCTTCTACCATTCTTGTCAATGACCTTACTTAATATTCTACCATACTTGCAAATGGCCTTCTTCATGATGGTCTCCAATAAAGCTCACAATACATATATAAGTCAACCAAATAATAAAGTTAGAACATGTTAGACACCACATGGTTCAAAACTAGGGATGTGAGGGAAAATAACCACACAAGATGATTCTAAAACCCTATTTTGTAAAACACCAAATAATGTAACTAAATACCAACAAAACAAGATAAAAAGATATGTTAATTGTACTAAGAAAAAATATCAAAATCACATCTCATCATGATGCTTGTAGGCAACATCGCGCGCTATAGGGCAGTCATGTCGTGTGCATGATTACATTGAAAGATGACTAATGCGATGTTGTTTTGATGGACCAATGTCGCACAAAAAATACTGATGCTGGTTTATGCGATATCGTAGGGTGTTGTTGATGTACTGGTTTGTGCGACATTGTGGGTTAATCGTGGAGACATCAGTTCTCAAATAATATTTTAATATTTGATCACACAAATAATTGTTCGTCACTAGCCGTTAGATGTTATTTTATATTTGATAACTCATGAAATGGTTAAATATCATACAACAATAAATTGTTATTCAATTAATTGGGAAAAGAAAGACATGTTAAAACCCACAAAACTATCACACATATTACAAATATATGTTACAATATATTAAAATACATAAAGTTGATATGAATATGAAACATTAATTTTATTGAACTTCCATTGTCTACATTGTATGGATTTAACAGTGTCAAGGCAACTAGTGAAATGAAAAGTCCATCCATGTAAACGCTTAATGTTCACCTATAACTGTCATTGTCCTTTTATAACCAATCCATAGGAAACAAAATTAATGTTAAAATTGGTCACTACCCAAATGAAATATACATAATATATACATTCGTAGATGACATTAATCTTAAACCGAAAATAGTAATTGATCTGTTTTAGTACGACATCACATACATGCATCATTGATATCGCAAGGGCCGACTAAAAAGCCACTTCACACATTCAAAGATATTTCAAGAATTTCCTATACTTGTGTGACGTCGGTCTTGGTTCGGTACCATATCACAACAACCAATCAACTATGACCAACGTCGCACATTCAAAGTGTGTTCTAATTATTGTCCATAATCATCCCTAATCTAAGCCTTTTTCACACTTCTTACAAACATGGAATTATCTTTGGAAACACAAGCACTATATACTATATAACATGTAACACAATCATAATACTTCATTAAAATATTCAATCTTTCTTCCATGAGAAAAAAAATACAAAATCACTAATAAATTGGTAAATCGGTAAATGAACATGAAATGGATAGAAATCTACCTCAATTAATTTAAATCCAGAGATACTCCATCCTCGGATAACTTCAGTTGTTGATGTTCGAGAGAAGCAATTCGATTGAGGATTTTAATTGTTGTGATTGTGTGAATGGAAAGGATCTTGTGGAGTTGGGTTAGGAGGAAGTATATTGGCTATGTGAAATAGATTTTGGTACTGGATCGAGGTAAAAAATATCCTTTACTTTAAAAATAATAATTGGGGTAAAAGAACTTTTTACTTTAGTTCTTTGACCTAAGTCAAATCGAGGTATAAAGGGGGCAAAGTAATAGGTCATTTTTCTTGAAGTGTAATTAGTTGTCTCAACAATTGGAAAACCTCTTTCACGCCTATACTGATATGTTATGTGTAAACTAATTTTGCATAACTAGATTTTAATATCTCTCCCGTTTATACTGATATGCTATGCATAATCTAATTTTGCTCGACTGGATTAGTAAAATCTTAAATACAATATTGGCAATATTTAAATGGGACACTAGCCCATGAGGAAAAGGAAAAGGAAAATGAGTTCAATCACCTAAATTATACAATGTTATCTGAGTATAATTTTTTATCAGGCTTCGACAGAAGAAATGCGGTCGAAACCATGCTCATTAGGCAGAGTTTTCTTAATGGGTCAACTGGAATTTTCTTGAAAATGAAAATAGTTGAAAATACACTAAATTAATATGGATTAATATTAGACAAAAGCACTAAAAACCACATAAAAATAAATAGTTAGATATTAAATAAAAACACTAAGTTCACATAAAATATTAAATCGTCAAATAAAACAACAAAAATACATCAAATTAAAAAAAATTTGTTTATCTATATTTGGCACTATAGATATAGGTGTTTTGATTTAGATGAAAGAAATGAGTGGATGAAATTGAATTTAGAAAATAAAAAGTAGAATGAGTGGATGAAATTGAAGGAATATTGGTGAAATTAGAAAGTGTGCCAATATAAAATAAACAAACAAAATGGGAAAGTAAAGATTTGAAGATGCAACATATGTTCCAACTCCTATCCTCTCATTTGTAATCTTCTTCTCCTCAACTTTTCCTCTTTCAAAAACCTAGTTTCTACTTGTTTTCATCTATTTTGATTTTGGATTATGTTTGATTTTCTTTTGATTATAAGTATGAACTCTAATAGCTAATTTATAACTTGGGAGCAATTGATTAAAACTGGTGAGCCCATGTAGTGAGAAACTTAATTTAACTCTTTTATGAGAATTGATTGCTTAGCATTTATTGTGATATTATTGATGTTTTTTTACTTCATTTATGTGATGGGTTGTTTGAAAATATGAAGTTCTTGCATGATTAAATGCTAGGGTGTTAGAGATGTGAATAATTTCGTTTAGCTTTTGGCATGAAATCCAAGAACATGGAATTAGAACTTCTTGTTGGGTATGATATTAATCTTTCTAGATGAGTACGTTAATGTGGTTGGTTATCATATTTATCTTAAAGTATCATTAAATAGTAGAATCTTGAATTTTGATCTTTCTAGGTTAAACCTAATAAATGCTTTGTTTGGTTAAATGACTTGGCATTTGTTAGAATGGTTGTAGTTGTTATCAAATCTATTGGTTCTTTGTATTTAATGTCATTGATGAAATACCTTTAGGCGTTGTTCATGTAAAGTGATATTGGTGAGGTTTGCAAGAAAATGTTAGTTGCTTTGTAAATTACTCTTAAGGAGAACGGAATGTTCATCATCAAAATGGAAATTGTAGCATGATTAAATGAGTGATTATTTCTAGGATCTATAAGAGACTTGGAAATGGGAATCAGTTGCGTCCAAGACTTTGTCTATTTTAATTTTATCATCCTTTTTAGAGTTTGCTACATGATTAGTCTAATTATCTTCATAAGCTAGTTTTCTTATTTTTACTTTCATAATTAGTCTAATTTACTTTCAAAGCTCCCCTCTTTAATTGCTTATATATATGCATGTATGTATACATATATATATATATATGCATATATGTATATACATATATATATGTATGTGTATATATGTGTGTGTATATATGTATGTAATATACATATATATATATATATAATATCCACCCTTATATTCTTGAACCTTTAGGAAAGTCCCTCTTCTTCGTGGACAAGCCCGATTTTCCCCTATCTACTTAGTTTTATTTAGGAAATATTTTAGGGCTATAAATTGCATATTTTAAAGGTAAGTCGATGACTTCCCAAATTATGGCATTGCTGTCAAAGCGAAGAGGAATATATTTTTAAGAGTTAAGGTGTATTTATGTGAATGCTAGTTTGTTTTTATTTGGTTCTATTTGATTTTTGGTTTGCTTGGTGATGTAATTTTTTAGTTCTTGGTGTATGGATCGTACGCAATCCTCTTCTTGGTGTCTGAGTTAGAGTTAAACCTAACAAGAGTTAGAAGGCTTTCTTTAGAAAGTGTGAATAACACCCCTTCTAGTGACCATTTTGAGGAACATTCTACTTTTATGGAGCACAAAGATAAGAATCCCGAAGGAGGGCCTAAATACTCTCAACTTCAAGGAGGAAATATTCTGTTGAAGTAAGTTTTGTTAAGAGAGACTATGGCTCCCAACCTTGAGCAACAACTGACGTGCATGAGTTATCCAGCGATTGGGCCTAATGGCCACTTTGATCTCTAATATAGATTGATTCACTTGCTACCTTCATTTCTTGGCAGGCGAGGGGAGAACCCTAACAAACATCTCTCCTACTTTCATATAGGTTGTTGTGGTATATAATTCACGAGGGAGTGGATGAAGAGCTTTACAAGTTGAAGGCCTTCCCATTTATGTCGAGAGATGCCACAAGGGATTAGCTTTATTTTCTTTCTTTCGGGAGTATAAATTCATGGATTGAGTTGAAGAGGCAGTATCTTACCAAGTACACCCCGGCCTCCAAGTCTGCCATCTTGAGGAAGAAAATTCACAACTTCTAATGCACGAAGAGTCATTTTATGACTAGTTGGAGAGGTTGAAGAAGCTCCTTTCGAGTTTCCTGTACTATAGGTACTCGGAAGGGGACTTGGTGTATTACTTCTACAATGGTATTATTGATCAGGAGCAAAGGTTAGTGAGGTGAACTTGTAGTTGATCCATTGGGAACGAGTGTTTGGGAGAAGCTATTGAGCTTTATAATGTAACATGTCCCCTCCCGGCGTCGCTAATAAACCACAGAAGATCTACTAAACCAAGAGGAGGAAAGTATTAAGGGTCAAAGATAGAGATTTGTATTCTTTCTCCTATTTCTACTACTATACTACTAAAATTTGTAGAAAGTGGCAAGTACCGGGGTTGTTAAAATAGATGTTAGGAATCCCATAATCAACTACACACAGCCGCGATCAAGTCGTCAATCCGATGACGTGTTAGGAATAATCAGTTTTGGTAAAACAGACATTAGGGGAGGGCTTTACTTAAACTACTAGCATGCAATCCAACAGAGAATAAACTATGTAAACTAGCACCAGGTATTGGCAACTCGAAGGCCATTTGTGCGCATGTAATCTCCCATCGGCTCGAACTCCGTAATTAAGGGATTGCAACAACAACCCTGCCTTCCGTGCATATCTGAATCTCCCCCGGTCTATTACATCCCGAACATTACAACACGAATGCTTCTCCCTAGGCCTAAAAAAGAAAAAAGGGGGTGAAGTACCTTATCGATGACTCTTGGGTTACAAAGTTAACCCTAGTTTGATACTTTAACTATCTCTACCTATAACCCTTCAGACCAACTCCTGGTCTTACTAGTGTACACACCCACACGGTTCTGGACTATCGTTATCCCAAGCATATCTAGGTTTTCTTTCCCAGAGGGTATCTATAATTGCACCAACATAAAAGTAGACTATGGTGTGTGCTAACTTAGTATGACAATCATGTAATTAATAAGAACATGAAGAACAAGACATAATAATCACACAACACATAGAAATAGGTAGACATAAGAAATCTCACAAAACAAACATGAATACATGAATACAAATATAATCCCTAAGATAATTAACTACTCCCTGAGCCTTGAACCCAAGTATTTGATTGGATTCCACACTTTTGGGCAAAAGATAAAAAAAAAAAAGAGAAGAAAGGAGAAAAAAGAGAAAGAAGAATATTTTCTCTCTCTAGCCTACTCTTGAAGATGAAAAATGGGCATAAAATTAAACCTGAGCAAAGAAAGGTCCATTTATACAGTAATAGGGAATTAGGCCTTGAATGAGGCCCAAAAATTGCCTAGAAACCCTAGCATCCACAATTTGTACGAGCAGGGGAAAATGGAACGGTAAGTGCAGGCTCGTGAAAAAATGGGGCGTGCGAAACGGCACGGCTCATGCAGCCTCGTGCAAGGTGGGGAGCATAGACTGACATGGGCATTGATGTTCACCTTTATGCATGCATTAACCGATGTAACTCACACATTTATAATAACATTTTGTTTGGTTGATTGCTAGTTTTAGTTAGATTTACACGACGAAGGGTTTAGATGGCCATTATTGATTTTCTTATCTAAATCCAGAGTTTTTTAGATTAATTGAAGCTAATGAACACAATGTATACACGGGTAACTCAATCTTCCTTTATGATCTTATTAGTAGGTTGATCGTGAGTACTTTTTCATTTTCTTTTTGTAGAAGGCCATCTGCTAGGGTGGTAGAAGATATCGAAGGCCATTTATAAGGATGGTAGTAGATTTAAGTTTACGGACTCCAAAGTGTGGTAGAAGATGGAATTGAACCCGGGAAAGGTGGATTTGAAGTTCAAGAAGGCCAAGAAAGAAGCGGCGGAATTGTAGTCCGAGAGTTGCACAAATTTCTGTGAATAAACTGAGAAAAATAATCCCTTTTGGATGGTACCATTTCATTCTTCTTCTTGAAAACTATAAAATAGACTATAAGAACTCTCAAATTAGATCAACGGTTCATTTGTAGCAGAGCAAAAAAATCAACCAGCGAACCGGTCGACATGGTCCTTGCACGAGGAAAATAACATTCGTGCAGGCCCGAGCATATTGGCATGCACAACCTTTGAAAATTTAAAGTGGCCATACAAATTCCCTTACACAAGCCGTGCATGTCCGTGCAGGCCATTGTACGAGGGTTCCACAACTGGCTAAGTATGGGCACGGCCGCATCATTTTACATGGCCCGTGCTGTTCCAAGTCCTAAAGGTCAAGACCAGACCATGGGGTGTGAAAAATAGCATGGGTTGATATTTTTTTTCTGATCAAGAAAACTTCTAACCGACAGACTACGCCAAACTACATGGGGTACGCGAATCAGAAGTTCCAGAGGAGGCACTAGCCCATGGCTCGTACAGGTCCATTCACCCCACCTTGTAGGAGGCTGCGGCCTTTGTCAGTCCATTCTACCTGCACTGCAAGAGGAATCATAGACTGTGCCTTGGTGCACAGATAATTTTATAGGGACCTTTTCGCTTACCACTGGCCATGCAAATTGCGGCTGCTGTTTTTTTTTTTTTTGCCATTTTTGGTGTCTTTTCAAGGATCAATTCCCAACTACCATACATATGAATCTTTGTCTACAAGGGTTTAAGTTTAGGCCCATTTTTCATGTTCAAAAGGAGGCTAGAGGGATAAAATACTCTTAGTTGTCTCTAGGTTATTTTTCTTTGTTCTCTTTATTTTTCTTTTGCC
>JAULKJ010326589.1:0-10235 GCA_032355405.1 Rubia balearica
CCCCGACTTGCCAAACTATCTACTTAGTTGTATTTAGTGAGCAATAGGGCTTATAAATTACATCTTTGAGAGATACGGCGACGACCTCCCAAACGTGTACATGTTAGTTGTACTGTGAATGACCTTTTTTTGCTGATTTTTCATTTTGAAATCAAATATGCATCTGTTTAATTATATGTTACACCTTTAGTATTCAATGTGTAGTTGTTAGTTGAACTGTCTATGGCCTTTTCTTTTCATTTGTTGTTAATCATACATTTTGAATAATGAGTTGCATCTGTTTACTTATATGTTGCATCTGCTAGTATTTCATGTATACTTGTTAGTTATGGAGTGCATGATTTTTTTTTTAATATTGTTGGTTGTTCATTTTGAATTAGAAAGTGCAATCGTTTACTTATATATTGCATTTGTTAGAATCCAGTATGTACTTGATAGTTTTATTGTGTTTGACTTTTATTTTCATTATTGATTATTGTTCGTTTGGAATTAGAAATTGTACATATTTGCTTATATGCTACAACTGTTAACATCCAATGTGTATGACTTTTTGTCGGAGTTTGATCTAAAAAAATTTTGGTTTTAAATTTTAAGGAATCGTAAAACATTGAACATTGGACTCCACAAGACGTTCCGACACGAGGAGGATTCATCTCACATATGAAGATGACACTGAACTTGAGGATTCAAAGATGATCCTCTTTTGAAAATTAATAAGTGATTCATTTTATTATAGACAAATAGTTCATCTAGATAGGAATATTGTTGTAATTAATTGTGAGTTCCCTAATGGAAGATTTCCATCACGATCACATTATCTTCCATTTTCTTTAGATTTTAAGAGCCCCTCACATGTTTGAAATTGACAAAATTTGCATGTTTTTTATACAAAGTATGGAATGATTTACATGTGTTGCTTTCATGCCGGAAATACTTTCTGTGACCTATCTTTGATTTAAATCAGGGAAATTTTCTCATGTTTAAGAAAACTAAACATTTTTTAATGTAATCAGTATATATTGTAAGGTATTAAATGGATTACATATGAAAATTTAAGAAATTACAAAACTATGTGACCTCTGTTGTGTATACTATAAGAGAGTACTAATTGTAGTCTAACATGTGCATATTTTAACAAAACATTAACTAGGTAACTTATGCACCACCTCATGACAAAGTTTTTCTATTCACAAAAGGAATTGATAATTTAAAATCATATGCGTGTTTTTATTTAAACAATACATGTTGTAAAGTAATTAATGCAGAGTTAATATGTCAATTTTATTTTATTAAATTTTAACTTAACTTATAAATGATATCCTGGAAAATTTACTAATTCATATTTAGGGCTTTTAAAACAAGTGCATGTTTAATACAAATGATACGTAAAGTAACGTAATAGGTGTATAATATACACAAAAAATTTTAGCAACATTTAATTCATTTTTTTAATATTTCCCACATGTTCATAGCATCCGAATTCATACATTCAGAAATTTCAACAACAATATCATTGACATCCAACGCAATTGAATAACATAACCTCAATCGGATGTGAAAAATTACAATATAATTGAAATTCAGTTTTAAATTGAAATTAAGTTGTTTCGATCAGAACTGTAACTCACCCTCTCTTCTCCTTTAAACGTGGGCAGAATTTTTCCAGACACTAACCGATCGTTTGAAGAGATCATCGGGAAAAAATAAATCAATCGGAGAAGGATTTGGTCATCTTGGAGAAGTTAGATTTGTCGAGAATGGAGATTGAAGTTTGGGAAGGAGATTGAAATTTGGGAGTGGAGATTGAAGGAAGAAGAGTGGATATTGAAGGAAGAAGAGTGGAGGATGGAGAAGTTTGTAGAAATAAGTGATGCGTATCAATTTTGGGGAAGAAGAATGGAGATTAAGGAAGAAGAATGGGTTGATTGTTATAACCCGATATTTTCAATTGGGACAACCTGCGAATTTTACTAATTCGTATTACTTGCAAATTGGTCTCTGATCTGTCCATACACTTATGGGCAGGCCGCATGTCAGAACACCCACTCTCTTTAAAATATGAAAATACTACGCTAATAAATTTTAAGAAATAATTTTCATTGAAGATTTTAAATTTCTTTAATAGATAATTGAAGATAAATATAAACTTGTTTTTTTTTATCATCATTATGATAAAATATATTTAAGACATTTTCTATTTTTATTGATGATAAATTTGCATCTTTGATTAATATATTATACATACACATAAAAATATCAATAAATTATTATTAACAAGCTAAACATTGATATAATCCGCATAGATTCTTTTTTAAATGGTATTAGTGTAATTGTACATAAAATCATTAGAGTAATCTACGAATTATATATGATAATGCAGATAAGTGTAATATAATTACAATAATGTATACTAAAAGGATATCAAGGTAAGTGTAATATAATTATAAAAAACTCTGTTAATTATTAAAATGGTTTTTACTATTTCAACACATCTTAATAAATTTTAGAATAGTTAACTTAGATTACAAAATTTACCTTATAATTATTTATGAGTTTATATAATGTATTTTAATAAAGAGCATGCACTTAACACTAGTGCAGAAAGACTCTCTTTAAGGTATTTTTTTTACACGTTAGATGGCATTTGTGAATTGCCATTTCTGGTTGAGCCGTGCATCGATAATTTACGACCTTTGTAAAAGATCATAGCTGCTTTTCAAAATTAAGACTTCCTCCGTCCCTGCAAAAATGTCATACTTTCACTTTTGGAGTCAACCACATCGTTATTTAACTACTAATATATTAATTTTATTGAGTATAAAAATTCGGAAAAAATAATAGTTCGAAAATATATGTTATAACAAATTTTAAAAAAATATATTACATGATAATAATGTTGTATATATAATTGTACAAAATGGTTGAAGTTGGGTTGCTTTGACTCCAAAAGGTCAACTACGCCTTTTTTGTTGGGATAGAGGTAGTATATAAAAAAATATTTTCACTGCTCTTCCTGACACATAAATTTTGACTGGCAATAAATACCAAAAACCTTCATTAATTGAAAACTTTCAATCGAAAAATACAATCATAAATATCTCCAAATTCCAAAAGTTCATTTTCGTTAAAAACTAATCATCAAATGGAGCGATTAAACATCAAAATCGCTAACATCACTATCAGATCTACAATTATACCCCTATTGGACTTGTTTATAAAAACAACTCACATGAGATTGCGTAAGTTGAACCCTAAAATATTCATGGCTGAGAAAAATGGTGGCAAGCCGGTGGATTTGGAGAAAAATGACTGTAAGTTGAACCCTAAAATCTTCATCAGGCACTTGAAAAGGGAATAGAGGTTTTGTGCAAAAATTGGTCAAATTAAAGGCAATAATTTTGATTGAATAATGATCTAGGTTAAGAAATTTTGATTGAATAATGATCTAGGTTAAGAAATTTTGAATGAATAGTTACTTGGTGTAAGGAAAGGGAGAGTATGTGGCGTGTAAAGAAAATGAGCAAAAGAAGGAAAGGAGAGTTGCTCTGCGCGTAAGGAAAATGAGTAGAGTTTAAATGTAGGAAAGAGGATTAATGTGGAAAGGAATGAAAGGAAATTATGATTATGAACGAGGAAAATATATACACTATTGTGTGTTCATTACGCTATGGTTAAACCATCGTGCAATTAGTAAGTAAACCGTCGTGCCGTCCTTTGAATTTGACATTCATAATGAATGGTTTCAATTTCGGAATCTTCATTAGTGATTTTATACAGAACTGTCCTTTAACCATTTCTTTCATGATAATTCTTCCACTAGTGTAATTAGGGGTGGTAAATGAGTGAACGGATCAAATATAACTCAGGTAATATGAGTAATAAAAAATATGGGTATGACTCATTTTTACCCATTTATAATGGGTCAAAAATAGGTCAGATCAAAACGGATTGGGTTAAACCCGCTCAACCCTTGGGTCAAAAATAATTAACTCTCGGATTGAAAATAGGTAAACTCACAGGTTTCAACCTATATATGAACACATATGAGTTTATATACCAATCCATATGGATAAACCCCACGGGATTCGACTCATACATTGACCCGTGTGGGTTTATATTCCAACCGATATGGGCAAAAGAGTTCAAATTGTCCAGCCCAACCCCTCAAGCCGTTTTGACCTGGCCGATTTGGGTCGGATCGGGTCGATGCCCCATTTGGATCAAGTGGTTCAATTCAATTTGGATCGAGTAGACTATGGGTCAGGTTTGATTATGACCCAAATCGGCCAATTTTAATACATTTGTTATTTTGTCTCATTTTCTTGAGAAAAATCAATCTTTAGAAAAATCATTAAAATAATTAGTTTAATATAAACGATCCAACATTAATTTAATACATAAAAAAAATTATCATTGTTGAATAATAAGACAAACTAAATTAAGACCTGTGTGATTCACGATTTAAAATAAGTGAGCATAATTATTAATATATTTATTATTTCTAAACAAGAATCAAAATATATTAATTTTACTAATTATCTATAAATAAAAGAATATATATATAAATGAAAATTTATATATTTATAAAGATAAAAATAATTTTTTAAAATATGAAATATATATTCATTATTAATCAAATAATTATATTTTTTTAACGAAATATTACAAGTATTCTAACTAAGTAAGATGAAAATAATTGTATTTTTCTTTATTAAGTGAATAATATTAAAATTAAATATAATATTCATATTCATATTTTATATTATATTATATGAAAATAAATTGTAATTTTATTTATTATTTAAATATAGCATATTTATAAAATTATTCATTTTATTTGAATAAATATTATAAATTTTTAAACTATTTTCTAATATGATTTGGGTCGATTTGGCTCATTTGTGACCCAACCCGATGATCTGCACCTGAAAGTATGTGTTAACCAATGCATTTAGCACATTTATTGGTAGATTTTGTACGGTTGATTGCTAGGTTTAGTTGGATTTACATCATAAGGGGTTTAGATAGATTTTGTTGGTTTTCTTATCTAAATCCTCGTTTTGTGGATTTATTTAGACCTAATGGATGTTATGTCCTTACGAGCATTTAGATCTTATTTTGTGAGTTTGATTGTAGATCACTCGTAAGCACTTCGGTG
Source organism: Rubia balearica (assembly GCA_032355405.1). NCBI lineage: Eukaryota > Viridiplantae > Streptophyta > Magnoliopsida > Gentianales > Rubiaceae > Rubia > Rubia balearica. The sequence continues at coordinate 5,159 of JAULKJ010326589.1, forward strand.
TAGAAGGTCATTCACAAGGATGGTAGTAGATATTTGAAGGCCATTCGCAAGGATGGTAATAGACCGAAAGCCACGCCCTTAATCGTGGTAGTAAATGGAAATGCGCTAACGAGAAAGGAGTTGAAGCTCGGACAAGTTTGAAGACTGCCACGGCCGTGTTCTTCTCTGTGGCCCGTGCCAGCCAATATGATCGTGTGGCTTTTGCACGGCCCGTGTTGTACAAGGAGATCGTGTGGCTAAGTACTGCCACACAAAGATCAACAAACGAAGACCCACCCGGTGATGTGCTATCAGAAGGAGGAAAGCTCAGCTTTAGCCCGCAGCCTGCACGAATTTGTTCAGGTCGCGCCGATCAAAAAGTCGTAGGACCCTTCCAGCCGGTGGCCTGAAGGGATTTGCACGGCCGCGCCGCTCAGAAGGCTAGGAAACCTTTCCAGCCGGCGGCCCGTGCCTCCGCTCAACTTATTGGTTTCTCTAGTTTTTCAAGGCCCATTTCCTACCTACTATATAAAGAAGCCTATGTCTACTAGGGTTTAGTAAGTTTGAAGTTAGAAAGAGAAACATTGAGCTGTAATTTCAATTCTCCTATTTTCCTAAGAGTAGGTAGAAAGAAAGGGAATAACCCTTCTCTCTTCTTTTAATCTTCCTAATTTTTCCCTGGGGCATTGAATCCAATGGTTAAATTGGGTTCAATGCTTAGTGTATAGTTTATTTGCTTCGGGATCTAATTTTTATTCATGATTTGGCAGATATTTTGTGTGATTCTAGGTCTCCTTATCCTTAATTTTATGTGTATGAATATCATGCTTGATTTAATCTTTACGTTCTTCGAAAATGCATGTTAGATATCCTATGTGTTCATACACCTCAGCTATATGTTTCATGTATGGTGCTAGGCTTGTTTGTGTTCTAGGATAATAGGGGGAATAAGATTCATAGGCCATGTGAGTGTATGCATGTAGGTCATGAGCACCATTCTGATGACTAATGCTAGTTGGCTGGAAGATTATACCCCGTTAAGTGAGGACATGATAGTTTGTAGCAACTAGGATTGTAGTATAGCGACCATCGTTTCAACCCTAGAGTCATCATGATATGTCAATCCCTTTGCCTCTATATGCCTAGGGAGAAGCGTTCATAGTGGAAGCCCGGGATGTAATTATTTACGAGAAAGAGGACCGCATAACGGTTAGACTGCTTGATGTATTTTCCTAATTACAGAGGTGGTGTTGATAGAATAATACATAAGCACCTTTGTGTGCAGACATTGGGAAGTGTTAACTATCAACCACACTGTATGACACAAACATTGGGGTAGGTTTAAACATCTTGTATTTGATAGAATCTACAATCAAAGTATTCTACCGATCATGTTACGCAAATATCCCCAAAACCATGTTTGCGACACTGACTATTCCTGACATGCAATTGGAGTGACACCCAATTACGACTCTTGCGTAGATAGCTTTTAAATCCTAGCATCTCTATGGATGATTCTAGACTTGCCACTAGCTACCCTTTGGTAGTCTATAGTGAGTACGGGAGCAACATATAAATTTTATCTTTGGTCTCTCTAGCGCTCTGTGGGTTAGTAGATCTCTCGTGGTTTATTAGCTACCCCGCAAAGTGCAGATCACCCGATCCAACCTGATGCAACCCAACCCAAAACTTTGGGAATTTTGTCCCGACCCATTTGACCCAAAATTTTGGGCCAATTTGGGTCGAGACAGCTAACCTACCCCAATCCACAGGTTAGCATGACCAACCCTACATATGGGTAAAGACGTATGTTTCAACACATATGTTAACCCATATTTGTTTATTTACCAACTCGTATGAGTAAAGCTGCGGATTTCAACCTATATGGTTCAATTCACACTCATTCCACAAATCAACTTACCCAACCCACATTTTTCAATTACCCATGTAACACAATAATTATTTAACTCATAACTCATTTTACTCATATTCACCTGTATGTAAAATAGACAAGCAGTTTGACTCGCTAATTACGAGTTTAATTTACTACCTCTAAGTGTAACCTTTTACGTCATCTTCATCTCTCCAAAAATTTATTCAAACCATTACACATTATTTGTTCAAGAGAAAAAAAAATTTAGACTAATCTTAAAAAATTTCGTTCCCATATCTTTAAAGGTCAAATTATGATAATTTTAAAACATATTTTAAAAGATTTTCAAAATTATATGAATCCGCAAAAAATAAAAACAAATATCATATCACTTTATTAGTTACATTAATTATAAAATAACTATATCCAACGGTTAAACGGTGTAAAACAAGATTTTGTATTAATTTAAAATTTAGACTTATTAAATTTTTATTTAAATTTAGACTTTTAGTTATAAATTACTACATATGTTTTGTAATAAAAAATGATAGAGATAAATCATAAATATTTTAAAATATTGTACTACGTTCGTATCTAGTAAAAATTGAGGGTAGGTCTCCTAACTGGTGGTATGTTCATAAACTACTGTATTTTTTCACTTATGCACAGCATTTGTTAAATTACCTACTAAATTTAGAAATTTAAAAATATATTTTTATATTTTCACATTAAATACATATTATTACTTGTTTTAACTTATACAATATTTAAATTTTATTTAAAAAATTAAAACATTTAAGGTTTAAAAAATTAGGGGTATATTCATAAACTTATGGATATACCACCTTTACTAAAACGTTCTCAAAAATTTATACTCCCCACAACAACACGGACAATTCAAACTAAGGACATATTCAAATTCTTGATAAATAATAAGTAGTTATTATCAATCGCAAATGCTAGTTATTATCAATCGCAAATGCTTGTATCCCCTCTATCTCATCTTTATCTACAGAGAGAGAAAGGAGTAAAAATTCTGATCTTGTAAATTCCAAACATTACCTCATTAACCCTTCATCTACCTCCCACTTACGGCCTACTGTAGCAATTGCTGCCATTGCAACCGTTGTCACCAACACCACCACCTACACAACCACAAGCCACCATCTCCTACACAAAATACAATATGTCACCACATAACCTTCACCCAAATTGATTGAAACTCTAATCTATTTTTAAAAATTAAAACCCTTAGCAGGTAGATCCGCCGCCACCATCGCACTGCATATCACTATCAGCGGTTCCAGCGACACTGAATGTCAGCTGAAGTTCTATGGGAACCACCTCAATGTTACAGATTCAGACACCGAGGAAGAAAAGCACGATGGGTAGAGGTAGAAGAATTAATGGTGGTGATGGAAGAGATGATGAAGGAGAAGGAGCAATATGAGTCAATGGTGACGGGGGATGAGGAGAGAAGAAGGTGAAGATTTGGATTTTGGGGAGAACAATGGAATCAGACAAAAAGATTCAGGAGAAGAAATTTAATTTGAGAAAGAGAGGGAAAATATTTTTAATTATTAATGTGAGGAAGGTAAATATTGAGAACTTTAGGGGTGAGTAAGTCATTAATTGTTCTCAATGTGTCTGAAAAAGGGAAGAGTGCAAATTCAAATGGGACATCCATAAAAGAAAATAGTGCAAATAGAGTTGGGACAGAAAGAGTAGTTGATACCGATAATAAATGTTCATCTATCTATAAATTGAGCTAATCTCCGTCTAGAAATTATATCATCAATAAGTGGAATAAAGCTAAATAATTTCACTCACCAGTTTCGTTCCCTTTTCTTTATCGTTCTCGCAACTTCATCTTATTAGACTCTAAATCTCTTTCAGTCACACAGTTAAAAACATTTTCTAATATAACTTGCAATATGTTTTTGACGAATGTGGTGAAAGTTGGATGATTAAGGACACTCCTTTGAACTAATGATTGGAAGTGTGTGGCACTCTAAAGATGAATCTTCCGCCAAATATACTTTGGATGTTTATTCTGATTTGGTTCACATAGATCAGCACGTTCAAGCTCTGTTGTTCTTATCCCTCTCTTTCGTCTCTATGTTAGTTGCCAATGGAATGATTCCTTCCGTTCATGTTTGGGATTATTTATGTACCATATGATAATAGTTCTCGTGCACGTCATCTTCACCTTCGTGCTTGCTTGATGAGCATTCGCGAAGATAATCTCTCTGGTTTATTGTTGCTATTTTGTATATGTATGGGGAGCTCAATTAAGTATATCACATAGATAAAAATGCATATATTAACGTCACTTAATATTATATATACACACACACTAAAAGGGAGATTTTTTGATTTGGAGAAACAATATTGTTACCAAACAACTAAATTAAAGCTCAAATCCTAAACTATAATGCATAAAAAAGTAATATAAATATGAAGATTACGAGTCTAAGTCACAATTAATTCACACTCACAACCGATATGTTGATATTTCACAAGTTATTCTACCTATGTGACATTTAACCACATATTGTGATGAGTTATCTTCTATTTCACTTGGACATACCTCTCTCCTTCACTCAAATATAGTTAAATGGAGCGATTGATGCTTTCAACAACCCTTACTCCAAGATAACCTAGACGCATGCGAAAGATTTAACCTAGAAGTAGTAATACACATAGAGAAGCAATACAACTATCCATGTCCTATAAGCAAGAAACATGAAAATAGCACTATTGTGTCTTCAAATAATGAGTATGATGATCGTTATACAATAAACACTCATATTTGGATACAATCGACAAAAAAGGGGAAACAATTGGATTCCATCATAAAAGTCTAGCAAGTAATTAACCCATAAACATCACTAGTTTTACTTCCGAGTCAATTCATGCATCCAATACACAATAAATGCAACTACGCAATTGATAATCAATTTCAAAAGTAGAATAATTAAAGTCTCACAACATCAAGTTAGAAATGCTAATCTACTTCCAAGAGTATATTGGCTAAATTGTTTTTTTTGTCCCCAACATAGTGTCTTTTACCATATTTTGGTCCCCGAGAGAAAAATCACATATTTTTAGTACCCCACAAATTCAAAGTGAAATTTTTGGTCCCAAAACCAGATTCTGGCTGGTTTTCGGGGACCAAAAGATAGTATAAGATGCTATGTTAGGGACCAAAAAATAATATAGTCT
>JAULKJ010326600.1:0-10235 GCA_032355405.1 Rubia balearica
AACGTGAACAACTAAATCGAGTTATCATCATGAACACAACGATCTAATCGATCAGGTCGAAGAATAAAAACTAATCCCCGGAGATAAATCTCACACTTATTGAATAATAGAAACATAAATTAAAATAAACTGTTGTTCCCCATCTCCCCTAATGGAAAGATGGGGAAAAGAGTGAAGAAGGCGGCGGCAAGGGTTTGGAGGAGAGGTCTTCGTGCGATCTTACCGGCCTTTTGTCTTTTCTGAGGGTTTTTTTGCATATCTAATTCTGTCTTACATACTCTTTGTATGCACTATATATAAATACACATAATTACAATTATTAGTGAGTTTTACATTCTATTAATTGCATTATATTTCGCGTGAATGCAAATACGTACATGTGACTATTATAATTTCCTTTTTTGGTTAGAGGCCATCGCCATAGTATTGGGCCAAAATTAAGTTAGGCGGAAAGCAAAATCTGGTATTTATGAACCCAATCTGTACGTAACTCGTTTTGCAAATTGCTTCAACAAACTACACACATTTAAGGATGGAGCCGAAATTTTCAAACAGTTTAGAGTTGGTAAGTTTTAATAATAACATTAATTTGAGCAGAATTCAGATCAACTGAGCGATCGTAATAAACCTGTATTAGGTAAGTCATATGATATTATTAGGATACAATGAGCAAAGAGATATTTTGTGTATTTTAAATACTCTCCCCCCATTTTAAATTGTTCACTTATTTTTTACATTATTCTCCATTAAAGTTTGACTGCATACTAGAATTGATATATAAGTAACAATATTATTATATGTGATATTGTTGAATTCGTTGTAACAAGTAGTTTCTAAATATCAACTTTTTATTTGTCGTTATTGTACGTAGGTGAACATATTAACGGTCAAACATATTTTTTGAATAGCGTGGTAATGATTGCTGTGCAATTTAAAATGAGACGGAGAGACTAATAAGATTATACACTCTCTTATGTGAGATTGTACATTATTATAATTTCATTGTAATTACTATGTAAATATTATATGCACACTAATGAAATGAACATTCTATATGGAGTATATATTATGCACCGGTGTAAGAATTGGTTGTTAGACATATATTAATTATATCGTACAAAAAATAAAAAATAAAGGTTGAACGAGCAATTTACATATGTAAGAATAATAAATTTTTATTAATTATTCAGCCATACAATCAGAAAGTTTAAATTGCGAATAATTAAAGCATACATGCGATATACTAACAATAAATAATTTACGTTTCAAGCAAAACAAAGTAATGGAGTCACGAGTTAAACTCGCTGCCCTTGAAACAAATGAGTCTCGTCGTGGACATTGTTCCCTAAGATAAAACCATCGAAGGTAACAATTAACACGTAAGAGTTACCTTGAATTCACGCAAGGCCCGAAGCACAGGCGGAACATTGGGGGGACCAGGGAGTGCCTGGTCCCCGCCAACTTTTTTTTTTACCATTAGTATTTTGTGTTTTTCTTGTGTTTTCTTTGTTTGTGTATGGTAAAAAAAAGAATGTGGTCCCCCCTAAGTAATTCCTAACTGCAAGATATACTGTTTACGAAAACAAAAGCTATACTTTTTTAAAAGAAATTTAGAGTCCAACAAGAAATAGAATTCTTTTTTATCTAATTTTACATTTAATATTCTTCCAAATTACATTTGTTTTTTATCTAATTATACACAAGTTTTTTTATCTAAACAAAATTGTACGTATAATATTAAATGTGATTCCAGTTACAAGTATAGTATTAACCAAAAACTAATTTTTTACCCAATTCAAGTTGTACGCAGTAGTAAATATTGAAGGTAAAAAATGATTTTTATTCCAATTACAAGTTGTATTTGTACTAAAAGTCTAAAAATGATTTTGATTCTTGTACACAGTACATACTTACGGAATTTATTTAGTAATAGAAATAATATGATTCCAGTTAAGATTTGGTTTTTTCTTAATACCAAGATGAGTCCGTCTCTTGAAAGACGGTCTTTTCATAAGTTATGGAAATATCAAGGTTTAAACTGTAAATTTGAATACATAAAAATAAAATTTTTGGGTTGTATTAATTGGGTCATAAACTTATCACTCCTACATGTTGTTGATAAATTTTTAATATTACAACTAAAACCTTTTACCTTTCTATAATTCTAATTCAACCTCGTCTTTCCATATGCTTATGGAAGACGGTCTTTCCCAAGAATTTTCCTACCAAGATAGTATAAATAGATGTGACATAATTTTGGAAAAAAATAAACTTTCAAATAAAATATCAAGGAGTAAGGCAAAAAAAAATCAACGAAAGGTATTATTTTTCATTTTTTCCATCAATTTTTTCTGTAATTAGAGTGTTTATATTCTATTAATTTAAATTTGACTTCATAATTGTTCCTTGTTTAAGTCAATTCTCATAATATTTCAAAGAGAAAACAAAACATTTCTTACTTCATAGTTCAAAAAAAGGATAAAATCGTTGAAAATGATACACGGCGTACTACTCCCTTTGAAATAGCTGAAATTGAAATTGATTTGATCATCGATAACTTTTAAATGTCAAAGACAGGAGAGCAGAACTTAAATAGAAACAAGAAGGTCGTTCCTTTCAAAAATATCAATTTTGTATTTTCTTTAGCACTATTTTATCTTTATTATTTGATTTTTTGTCCTTGATATAATCTACTATGATTTCTTATTTTAATGGTTGATTCAATAATTTTTTTGTATAAATTCGATCCCCCCTATATGAAATTCCTGGTTCCGCCCCCGCCCGCTTCCACACCACAACCCCATAATCCACCACCGAAAACTAGAAACTAGTACCCACCTACAACGAAAACCCACCTCTGACGCAAACCAAGAAATTAAGCGGCTCCCAAAATTAACCCACCCCCACCCATGGTGGAAATCTATACCTCTGGTGATGAGCTGTTGGTGGAGAGTTGAACCTTCGACAATGAACAGTTGTTGGCGGAGAGCTAGACCTCTGGCAACAAGCTGATGCTGTCCACGAGCCCTCTGGTGGAGATCTACCACCATCCCACTGCCAAAATTCCATGGTGTGTGGTAATAAACTAAGCATTATGATGCACCGTGGAAGAATAAGTAGAAGAAGAAGAGGGGAGGGGTATTCTTGTCTTTTTTTAATTAGTGGGTATAATGATCATTCTATCCATTTTCGGCCAATTTCAAGTTGCCAGGCTCAGATTGGCACTTTCATCCAAAACTTAGGGTTATATTTGCACTTTCAGATTTTACAGGGTTAGATTGGCCTTTTCAACTAAAACATGAGGTTATTTTAGCACTTAACTCAATATTAAATTAGAGTTTGTACAAGAATTATAGAGGGATGAAAAAAATTTCTGGCCTTCCCATTCTCCTCTGCTTTTGATTTCCCCATCTCGGACGGTTTGCCTCCACCTTCTTCAGCGTACGACGGACCTGTAGGTTGTTGAGATTGGGCTCTGGCAACTTACTCCTCAATTTCAATGGAGTATGAAGAATCGCTTAAGTCTTTATCCCCAAATGCACCATTACCTTGTCTATGTGTTTCTCTTCCAATACCTCGTTAAGGATCTTACCCCACATTGTCCTTAACAGCATAATTGCAGATATACAAAGCATAAAGAGTGTTCAAATTATACAAAATATAAAACTCATGAAATAGATAAAATCAAATTAAAACCTTTGTTATACCTCACGATTTAGTCAACTGGTGTCTATCGAGTGTTGGTTGTGGTTCCACGAGTGCTAGATCCCTTACATGAAAAATGATCATTCTCTCACCTCCAATGCTTCTTCACAAAGTACTATTTATTGTAGTACATCGGAAGAATCAGGGAAATGGATTCAACCGAGACATCTTCTTGCTGGAGCAATCTGGTGATAAGGTTTCCGCATATGAGTTCTCCATTTCTCTTGCTTACAGCAACCATCTCCATCTTATTGATGATGGTGAAACCATTATCTATTTGCTTATTCTCAGCTATATCGAAGCATAGCATTGGGCCGTTGATAATGCCTTCTGTAGGATGACCCACCAAGATTAAGTTTCTAACAGAGAGCTCGTACACCATACGACCTTTCCTACGAGAGTTCCGATCATGATTTTCTTGGGATCATCTGTAAGAACCTCAAAGTATTTTTCCGCCAAAGGGTTAGGTAAAGTAATCCTTTACTTGACTTTCATCATAGATGATGTAACCAAGTGAAATTAAAGTTATCATCAACAAATATAGCATAATAAGAATAACCAGTAAGAGACAACGTGAGAGGGCCCCCAAAGATCAGAATGAACTAAATCAAATATGTTTGGTGCATGTTAAATATTATCACTAGAAGAAAAATGCTTGCCTTAGTTAAATTCTATAGAACAACACAATTGTGTCCTAAGTGGCATACTAGTAACAGATAAATAACCAGTTACATTTAAAGAAGAAATGATATTTTGAGGAACAACAAAGACATTAAAAAGAGGAGGGGAATCATAATTCTGAGAATTACCAATATAAGAAATGTTAAGAGAAGAACCATTAGAAAAATAAACACAACGATTATCATACTAAAGAGCAGGTCCGTCATGATTAGACAAAGCGTATTTCATGTGATTGGCAGTTCTACAATCCTATTTTCCAATTAGGGACAACACCAACAAGTTATTGAGGGCCAAACTGGTGAGCATCAACAAAGTTTGCAATGTCGTCGCAAGAAACATGAAATCTCACAACAAGAGGTAGCAAGGTGACCATGGCGGTGGAACTTACCGATAACGGCTAACAAACAAGGAAGGGCCTTCGCATCAAGCACTATGGCCACAACTGCGTCCCTGCCACAGATCGCTGTCAGAGCAAGGAAGCCAAGAGACTGCAAGGAAGCCAAGAAGGTGGAGGCGGGGATGCCATTTTTTTTGCAAAGCGAGTCTTCTTATAAGATTTATCCTTGGCCACCACATCGAGAAATAGTAGAGGAAGATCAGCGTTCACTTAAGCAGAAACAAATTCGGTGAAATTAGAATTTAAACCTCAAAGGAAACACAAAATCTTTCGATCGACAAAATCTTCCATTCAATGAACGGAGAATGACCCATAGCATTTTAATCATCCAACGAAGTCTAGTAATAGGCATAATAATTCTGCACAGACATATTATCCTGCATCATGCTATCCATAATATGAAGCTTACGTGTGCGAGAGCTGTTTTGATAAGCATAAACCAAAGCCTTACAAACCTGAGCAAATGTTTGAGATCCAACCACAAAAGACAGAGAGGTGGTAGGTAGAGGAAATTACAATAAGATATTGATTTGCTAATTTTTCTTACTCCAGGTAGCAACTTCAGTGGACGGAGGAATATTGGTCATTGTGGATTTGCCAAAGGGCTTTGAAGAAGAGGACGAAGAGGTTGATGATGAAGCAGAAGAGCAAGGATTCGAGTCATCAACAAAACTAAGCAAATTAAAAGATGTTGGAAGAGAGGAAACCTTCTCACGCTGTATTAAGTAATTAGATCCATCCAGCTCCAAGGCAATCATATGGACCAGCAACAGAAACTGAAAATATGCCATGAAAGAAACAATAGATATCCGCGAAAAGGAGGTAAAGTCAAATAGGCAGGTTTCAATAATTTTGACAAAATCTACTGTGATATTTTTTATATTTGCATATCAATAAATTTTATGGCATTTTTTTATTTCAATAACCTTATTTTTCAGAAAACTATTTTAATAAAAAACTTGCACTATAGGTTGAAGGGGAATTATTAAGCAACCCAAGCCATGAATAAAAAGCCTCAAAGTTACACATTCGTTAAGTATCAATGAGAAATCCTCTCTAGGGAGGGAAGAGGAGTCTACGAACATTCATCTCCACCCGTTGTGTTAATGAATGAGAGGCCAACCATCCACTACAATCACTAACCAAATCAAAAGGAGAGATAGTTACAGTATGGCAAAAAAAAAATAATTCCTTCACCAGGAAAATATTAGGGCATAGGGCTGCAGTATTTCTTGACAATACGAAAGTGGCAATCCAAAAGCCTTGAAAGATCTAGAGGCAGAAGTTTCCTAGGGTTCCGAAGGTTGCCTTTGGGCAAGGAGAACAGATAAAATGATGGAAGTGAAGTGAGGTCATCTGCACAGTAGAAAGATTTTTACACAGCCACTTATTAAAAAAAAATTTTTAAAAATAGAAAAAGACCAAAATACCCTCCCCACTTATTAACCTTTCTTTTTTTCTTCCCATTTTCTTTATTTCTCATTCTTTTCCAACCCGCTAGCCCCCGTGCATCCTCTCTGATGCGATTGGGACTTGACGCGAGAGAGAAAACCCTACACGGGACCACCGTAGCTAGCATCGGCACAGAGTTCAGGGCCTTAGATGCGGATTCCACGGTGGAGCATAGCTGCAGCGGCAACTGCAATTAGGACTTGATGCGAGAGAGAAAACCCTCAACGCGATCATCGTAGCTGGCAGTGGAGGGTTTCGAGGGGTAAAGGGAGAGGCTAGGGTTTTTGGGCTGGGTTCGTGGCAAGTCTGGTGGGGAGGCGGCGACTAGCTTGGGGCGTGGAGGAGGAGGGTTAATGGTAGGAGGAGGAGCGGGAAGTGGTGGAACTAAGGGGGGTCGAGCCAGGGCAGCCAATTCCGGAAGTTCAGGGAGTTTTTTCTTCCCTTGAAAGTTATGCCCCCCTGAAAGTTTTTGCTCTGCCATTGTTCTTCTCAGAATTTTGGGAAAGAAGATGTTTTATTTTTTGTCGGTATAGTTCTTCCCCGTCTAAAATGGCGTCCTGGTTCCACCACCAGGAGCGGGTTAATGAAGGGTTTATGGTGTGAAGAGGAGGCATGTTAATGGCCGGGATCAGGTTGGTTTTCTTGAATGACAGCGGAAACACGACGGAGAGTGGGTTAATGGTGGAGAGGAGGAGCGGGTTAATGCTGGGTTTAGGGTGTGAAGGGGGGAGGCGGGTTAATGGCAGGACTGGGGTGGTATTTTGGAGCGGCGGCGGCAGCACGACGAAGATAAAGATGAAGAATGTGGTGAAGATTATGTGTTAATGTCGAATATATTTTCCACCAAAAAATATTGGTAGAGATTGATGAAATGAGCTTGGCAGAGGAGTTGGTGGTGCGGCGGCGGAGTTGGTGATGAAGAAGGAGATGTTAGGCGTACTTTTGTCATTCAATTTTCTGTTTTAACAATAGGGGTATTTTTGTCTTTTCATTAATGGTCAATGCCTGAATCTGTTCAGTCAATGTTGGAATAGTTCAATTTGGGTATAATTGCACTATTTTACAAACATTGAGGGTTAGTTATACACATTCAAGTTTTACAAGGTCATTCCTGCACTTTCTCAATCTTATAGATCATTTTTGCACTTTTTCATATATTCTATCATGTATTTATATCATTATTCTAATTCTGTTGGTTCCTTACATTCTCATTTTTTTCCTACATCAATTGCCGAGTAATATATCTTCGTCTGATTTGTACACATTTCGCAAAATGTGGAACATTAGGTAACATGTAACGGATACTGACAATCAAATGTTTGTGTAATCAAATAATAAATCAAATATTAGGCAACATGTAACATTTGTGTAATCAAATATTAAATTTTATCAAATTTTACGATAACCGATGTCTCTGAGACTATCCTGTGACGTTGCATTAAGCGGTGGAGCATCGAAACCTGGTCGATGTCACACAATCCGGCGGCTTATATTGCAGCATCGCCCAAAAAAGGGACGTCGTATTCAAGAGCCTTCCATGCCAGCATGCACACAATGGTGCTCCCCCCCTCATGCGATGTCATAGACCATTATCCATGACATCGCGATCATTTATCTGCAACCTCGGCATTGTCGGCGTCGCAGGAATTGCAGCCCCCTCTTCTGACTTCTTGCTATCAACGACGTCGCATCATATGCAGACCAATGTCGCTCTGACCGATGTCGCAGCAGCAAACTCCAATCGTCGGTCATTCTCCTAAAAGTGACATCGTACACACTATTTGCTGACGTCGGTCCAAAACCGAGGTAAAAGTACTTTTCTTACCTCGGTTCCGAACCGAGGTTAAAAATGTACCTTTTACTATACCCACATTTACCTCGATTTTTATTGGGCTGAAAACTGAGGTAAAAAACCATGTAGAACCGAGGTAATAAGTGTTGTTTGTTGTAGTGTATTTTTTCCCTCGGTCAAATATTTCCTTCTGGAATTTAAATAAAATGCATGGAAGTGTTTAACACTGCTAATTAATAATTACAAAGATTTGAGTGAGACGGTCTCACCCAATTTTTTGGTAAGACGAGGGTATAAATTAAATTATTTGAACATGTACGATAACATGGGAGCACTTTCTGTAAATTTTAAAATTTTACTGAAGTCTTTGTCTCACAATAAGTTACGGTGAGACGGTCTCATATGCTTGTTTCGCATTTATAATAAATAATAATAACAACATACAATTCTAGTATGAGACTACTACAAATTAGAACTATCTTAACACTTTACTTGCAACACTTAATGAAAATGTTACAATAGCTTATAAAATGTTACTTATACCTTTTAAAATGTTACATAAATTTTGAAAAGTGTTAAGTATTGCATTATATCTAATACAATATCACCTAAGGTAACACCTAAGCGCTTAAGCTCAAACTAAACAAACAATTAAAACAAAAGACATGCGATCAAATCAGCAACCACCAACACAAGGGAGTTGTACTATGAAACTCATCAATGGTAAGAGTGAATGAATACACCAATGACAAGGGTGAATTTATTTTAACTTTCCATCCATAAAATGCTGTGTTGAGCTAGTACACGAAGTGAGAGAAGGCCGATAATTCATTTGGGGACTAGGCTAAGAAGGGGTGTAGCATGTCAAAATCAGCTGGAGATGGAAGCTCAGACGGAAGCTGAGGCGTGGGGTTGAGAGCTGAGGCGCGGCATTGTAAGGTGGCGGCCATGGAGGAATGATGGAAAAATTAGGGGTTCATGCCAAGAGTTCGAAAAAAATGGAGAGTGAAGATTTTATATTGTTTTATTGCATTAACATCCCTGTAGTTTTAGGAACCTATTAAAAAGGCATCAAAAAATTATTATTGTTTTAGCCCCAGAGATTACTAAAAAGGGATTGCCAAGTCCCTCGTCTAACGGTTAGTAAGTCTAACAAAAGAATTTCTCTTTTCCTAAATATAAGTTACACTTTCCACTAGTATATATAGGTGTCAATTCAGGTTATCACGTCGGATTGGAAATGGTTCGGCTTGAATTTTCATTTGTCGGGTTGTGTCAGGTTACCATCTTGTTGAGTTAAAATGTGTCAGTTTTTTTCCTTTGGTCGGGTCGTGTTATTATCGGTTCGGGTTGCTGTTGTGTAATTATTACACTCAGATTAGGTCGGGTCGGATCAGAATATTGTCGGGTTATTCTTTTATAATGTTTCATACTGGATTTAGGTATATTTCGGGTTGGTTTATTTTTTATCATGTTATTATGCTACCCCGATTAAATTCAGATTAGTTTAGCTTATGTTTCAATAATATTATGTTATGCATCACTACTGAAAAACAAACACATAGGCACTGGTATGTCAGTGTTGGGAGAGCAATGCCAGTGCTAAGAGTTCCATAGGCACCTATAATCTGGAAAATGAACCAGAATATCGGTGCCTATGAATAAATCCATCATCGGTTCAATGAAATCCAGTGCTAGAAGCTGGTGCCTTTGAAGAAAAAATTGTTTGAATTTAATATTTTTCCACACCTGTTTTGGTTGAATGACATATATCGGTGCTAATATTAGTGCCTATGACCTGAGTAGTGATTTTGACGGGTAAAATTTTGTCGGGAAAATAGCTAGCGTCGGTATATGTTGTAATATATTGGTGTTAGGAGTGCATTTAGTTTTAAGATTTTTTTAAAATGCTTTAAAGAAGCCCCACACGGTTGCTTTTATCATTGTATAGGCACCGATATGTTGACGAATGACACCAGCAATAGTACTGGTGCCCGATACATAGAATTTTTCTTAAAAAATGGGTTTATTGTATGAGTTACTCTTGAAAAATGGGTTTATGGTATGAGTTACTCAAAAACATGTACTCCCTCTGTCTCACTTTAAACTTCCTATTTGCTTTTTCAGAGTAAAACTTTACAAACTTTGACCCTAAATATAAATTAATATATAAACAATAAATATATCATGTGACATATCGTTAGATTT
>JAULKJ010326611.1:0-10235 GCA_032355405.1 Rubia balearica
ATACATTCTATTGTTCTCTTTGCTTGCAGTGGTCTAGGCATTAGAAGTCAGGATGTCATAGTGTGAAAAGAGTGTTTTAATGTGACTATTATGAGAAGTATCAGCTTCAAACCAGGAAACCACTGCCAATGATCTCTTATGGTTAAATGCTTCATCAATGAGATAAACATGATAGGGTGGCTTTGGATAATGCAAAATTCCATTAATGAAAAATCGCCTTCTGATGCTTTGTGCTGGCTGGATCTCCATATTCCATTTGAGATTGTGTAGCAATTCCTTCTATGTTGTCCTCTTTTAAATATCTAAGATGAAGAGTTGTAGCTTCCTCGAAGATAGTCATTGGTGAGATATCGGCTTAGCTTTGTAACTATCCCAGATAATTCTATTTTTGTAACTCCAGATGGACCATATTATACAGAAGGAAAGAGAAATATCATATTCCAATGGTTCTGAAACAATCCACTGAGCCAACCAGAGCTTGTAGGAATGTGTAGCGGATAAATCGAATCCAAATCTTCTACACCTCTATATACGTCAAATTGTATCACATTCAGAATACAAATGGTGACTATTTTCCATACGTATTGAGCATATAGAGCATGTTGGAATAATTGGTACTCCCCTCTTTTGTAATGTTGGGTGGTGGAAGAGCATCTAAAAGAAGTATCTAAGCTAGAAATTAGAATTTTGCTAGAAGTTTCACTTTCCACAACATATTCCATAGTTGTTTATCATTTAGAAGAGAACAATGAGAGGATGTCTGTGAATTTAAACTCTATTACCTTCCACTTAAATCTTTGTATCTGAGTTTGACAGAGTATTCGCCTGTGGGGGAAGGTGTCCAAAGGACTTGATCTTGGTTATGATCATCTATGTATCTAGGCACTCTTAATTTGAGAATGAGATCTAGAATTTGGCTGGGGAATATATGAGATATGAGATTAATTCTCCAGTTTCTGTTCCCATATAACAAATCAAACACTTTTAAACTTGTGTTTAATGTCAATGATTGTGGGTGGCTTAAAGGATTTGCTACCCCTGGAATCCAATTATTTGAAATCCTCACCCGTAATCCTGAGTTAATTTTCCATTTCATTCTCCCTTCCAGAACCTGAGCACCCCAGATCATTGATCTTCATCCCCAATAACAGCCTACAACTGGCTTTTGGGTGGAATATTAACCACCTTATATTTTGTTGAAAAGAAGTCATTGAACAAGGAGGATTTATCTTTTATCACTTTCAACATTTGTTTGCTTAGAGAGCCTGATTCATGTCTTCAGAAGATTTAAGTCCTAATCCTCCTTCATATTTAGATATGTAAATCACTTCCCAACATTTCCAATGAATATTCTTGTTATTCCTTCCTCCATTCCATATAAAGCTTCTGGTGATCTGATCAATCTTATCCAATGTAGCTTTGGGGAATTTATAAACTAACATGTGATAGAAAGACATAAATTGAAGAGCTGTTTTCGCCAATACCACACGACCATTCAAAGAAATGTCATCTTGCTTCCACGTTTGAACCTTTCTTGCAAAATTATTCACCACATTCTGAAACATATTAGTCCTCTTTCTGTGAGACGAAATATTTACACCAAGGTATTTATCTGGAAGACCCAATCTGTGGATGTTAAGCGCATATGATGCCCAGCTTCTCCATAATTAAGTTGCGTTAGGACTAAAGAAAAATGAGGACTTTTCAAAGCTGATTCTCTGTCCTGATAACATGGCATAATAACCCAATGTTTGAGCTAGAAACCTAAGATTAGCTTCTTTATTTTCCATGAAGATGAAGCTATCATCTGTATACATCAAATGCGAAATTATTGGTCCATTTATGCATGTCTTGAAACCCAATCTCGCAGAGGCCTGGTCTATTTGTATCCTGTCAAATGCAGATGATAAGGCTTACTGACAGATAATGAAGAGATATGGTGATAAAGGACATCCCTGCCTAATTCCTTTAATTGGGATACAATTCTCTGATATGTTACCCTTTGTCATCACTGGAAAAAATACCGTGGTAACGCATTGACTGATCATATGCAACCAAGAGGAGGGAAACTCCATTTTTTGTAACACCGACATGAGAAAATTCCAAGAAACTCTTCCATAGGCCTTGTTCATGTCCAGTTTTATTGCAAATAAGGAAACCTTACCTTTTGTCCTCATATGAATGTGATGAACCAGTGCTATTAATATATTTCACTAATTTGGTGCCCTGGCACAAAACCATTCATGTTATCCGAGATCAAGTAACTGATCACCTCCCTTAACCTATTCTGGAGTAGTTTTGCAAAGATTTATATTGAACTGTACATAAGATGATCGGCCTAAAATCCTTCGGATACACTGGATTCTTGACTTTAGGAATGAAAACTATCAAAGTTTCATTTCATTCCTTATGCATTAGTCCCCCTTGCTGAAGTTGAATAAGACATCCCAATAACGGACCTTTAACATGCTGCCAATGCTTTTGATAGCAACCAGTTGGAAAGCTATCTTTTCTTGGAAAAGAACAAGATTTCATATGTTTGATTGCGTCCCAAACTTTAATTAGGAGTACCCTCTTAAACTTAATTTTTCAACTCGAAGAAAACTTCTCATTCTGAAAAAATCACCGCGCTTCTAGTGAAGACATCCACCAATTGGTCGCTCATCTTCACATATTCCACTACTACATCTCTCCTCTGGTGATGCACTCTTGTTGTAGTGGTGCCGCATGTCAATGTGTTTACTTCGATTATGAAAAGCTGGAGATATTGCTGATTGGTCGTTCATAAAAGTTTTCATCAACTTCTTTTGTCGAAACTTCAATTTATTCGCATTTTTCTTTCTTTTGAATGCCTGCTTCAACCCATTTCCTTGTGCCCTTTTCGAATTGAAGTCAAATCACACGTGTATTTCATTTTGAATATGGAGTTTTTTCACTGTATCTTTGTTTTCCCTTTCTTGTATTTTTAGCAACAATGTCACTAAAATCTTCCCGGTGATTGCGTAACTTCTCCTCCTAACTAGCCTTTTTATATTTTGTTGACAAAACATTATCAATTTCCCCCAACTCTTCTTGTGCTAATGTTATATCAACCTTGTATATGCTCTGGATTTTGAGTTAATCAACCCTCTTGGCACCAACCTTGTTTGGGGCTTATTCCAAGCAGGGTTCTCGAAGCTATATTTTTCTCTCGCTCATCAAGAACCTGATATAGAGGCCTATCTAGCTCTTTCTTTTATTCTTCATGAAGCTAAAAAAAAGTTGGCATGCTAACACCAGTGGGAGTGCTTGAAAGGCTATCCACAGACCGAATACCATCCTCCATTACTTCTTCCTCCACTTGCTCCTCCTTTTTATTTTCTTCTTGTGTTGTAGTTGACCCCTCTCTTAATTGTTTGATACTTCTTTTTCTCTCAGCTGTGGAGAGAAGTTGTATTTCCCTTTGTGTGGACTCCAATACCATTCTCCTTCTTTATCTAATACTTATTTGTATGCAAAAAAAAAGAGTAAAACACCATCTTATTGGCTTATTTGTACAACATAGTTGGCCTTCTCTTCAACTCTTGTATTTCTCGGAGGCATAGTTCCCAAACTTCTCGCAATCATAGCATTTGACGTGTGACTTGTCATACTTGGGTTTTGATCTTTGGGTGAGTCTTCTCTTCTTTGGTGGTTGTCATTAAACCTCCAATATTACCCATATCCATGTCCACGACCATGACCTTGGATTTGACCGCATCCTTGTCTTTGTTGGCTCCCACCATATCCTCTCTTTGTTGCTTAGACATGCATCCTGAATGCTCACTTCACAACTTCCTCTTTTTTTCTTATTTTCTTCATAGGCTTGCAATGAACCAAGAAGTTGCTCTATTGTCATGGCCTCCAAGTATTTTGTCTCTTCAATAATAACAACAATGTAAGAATTTTCTCCATAATTCTTACATTTTCCAACTTTTCACCATTTTTTGAGGTTATAAGCAACCGTCAAAATTCCTGAAATATAATCTGAGACTACTTCCCCATCCTTCATATATAATGACTCAACGTTCCTTCCTAACTTGATCGACTCTCTTGAGCAATACTTGAAGCTTCCCCCATGCTTTCTTGGTTATCTTTGCTCCAGAAATGTTCTCAAAAGTGTATCTATCCTTGATAGATTAGACATAGAACATTCTTATCTTTCTTTTTTGAGTCTCTCAAACTATTTAGTTGAGTTTGAGAGAATTCACCTTCATTCTCCGGTTCAGTGTGGATTTTCTCAACAATATCTCATGCATCATGTGCTTCAAAGAGAGTCGTCATCCTTAGGCTCCAATTGTCATGGTTGCTCTTGGTGATCATTGGGATTGGAAGGGAAGTAAAAGGATCTAGAAGATCCGATACCACTTTGTTGGAAGGAAACTTTGAATGGTTGAAGAGAGTTTAAAAAAAGGTTGGAAGATCCGATACCACTTTGTTGGAAGGAAACTTTGAAAGGTTGGAAGAGAATAGATAACTTGGAGGAGTAGGATACTTGTAAAAGGATAAGGCTTATGTTATTTTTGGCTTGAAACAAACTCTATTACATAACCCATATTTATACTAGTGGCATCACCTAGCCAATAACTAAGATCTTATCATCCTAACTCTAGTCTAACGGCAACAATTAGCTCTCTAGAATATTTTTCCACAAATCTATGCTAATCTATATATTTTAGAGATATGGTTATGTTTTTCTTAGTTATTGAGCTACTTTTGGACTATAAAAGGAGTCGTATCCCCATTTTGTGTGGTAGTTCGAGTTTGAGGGAGTAAAAATCACCGTTCTTCATAGTTTCTTCTCATTTCCCCCTTCAATTAGGTTCTTAACGTATGTAGATTAATATATGATTGTAGTTGCTTTGGTTAACCTTGATATCAATTGATTGAAACTTCTACTTTATTATTGTGAGGTTCCTAACTCTTCACTCTTTGTTCTTGATTTTTCTTGTGACTTTCTTGGATGTATTGTGATATATATTTGTAGAATCTTTCTAGAAATGTTGTAGTTTGTGGTGTAAATCAATTACTTGCTATATAAAAGGGTAGAATGATGACTCATTCTTTGGTCATGTGATTGGGTGCATGCTATCTAGTTGTTTCTAGAGTATGATTACGAACAATTAGTTTCTAAACTTTGAGGATGAAATTTGATTGTTGTCTCTCTTTGGCATAAGTAGCAAACTAAGGGTCAGTCTCTTAAGCTGATCATCGTACTAATCTTAGAGATATCATGGCTTATTTAAATATATTTCACTTGTATGATGTTGGTAAGCTTATTTATTCTCAATGTTTATTATTGTTAAGAATTATAACTCTGGTGCTAGTCTAAAGTTGTTCTTTAGTAAGGTTCATTAAGTAGCGTTGATCGCACTTTATAACTATAATTTAGAGAACAAGAGAATTACCTCCAAAATGGGAGGTGAATCTCTACAATAAGTAACCCGAAAATGAGGAAGAGTAGTGTGTTTATGATACAAATATGGATCCTACACAGACCGTGTTTATAGAATGGGTTGTGTCATCCTCACCTGCGTGGACCGAGTCTTCATGGCAGGCTATGTCAACTGCACCTGCCCAACTGTGTCACCCGAACAAGTCGTGCCTTAGCTGGATCAAAGCTTCAAATGTTATGTTCAGGATCCTCTAAGTGGCATGGTTGGTCCTATGACTATGGCAAAGAAGAAACTTAGAGAGGCACTGAATGCTTTGATAGATCGTATTCATGATGTAGAGCCGAAGAGTAATTCGAAATTGCAACGAACTAATTGTTTAAGAATTATGAAATAATGAAGACATCATGAAGTACACTATACTCTTTTTCCCATTGGATGTTTTTAGTGAGGTAGTGTGATCAATAAATGTAGTTTATCTTTATTATTTTTAACCAATTAAATTTGGCCATGTTGCCTTAGGAGGGTTTAATTTCGGCTAGTGTTATAATATTCAGTACTGATTAGATTAGATTAGATAATATCAATTCAAGAATTTAGATTGAAAAATTCGGTTATCATTAGGTTTAATTTAGGTAATTTAGTTTGATATGGTTTTAACTTCTTAAACCTGCCATGAGTCTTTTCAGTTTCTAACAGAAATTACCAAATCATATCTTTCTTCGTACTACGTTGGCCGAACTTCTACCCTATGAACATGGGATGGCTTCCACAAATTTAAACAATCCTTTAGCAATCATACATTCAGAATTTGATTTTATAATATTTGCTTATTAAATGCTAACCCGTTAGGTTTGTTTCCTTTATAAATTTGTGCTTAGAACCGTTGGATTCTGTGTGTTAATTTGGTGAAACTAATGCTTGGGTTCGTGTTAATCAGTCCCTACTTTTAATGATGTTCTCAAAGTTGTGTCTTCTATTAGACGTTCATTTGTGTTGTCTTCGATTAGTGCTACAAATCCTTTGGTATCGGGTGCTTCTCAAAATTCCACGGCCCGAAGTTTCTGCAAAGAGATTCATATTAGTTTTAATTACCAAAGAATAGAGAAAAAATGGATATCAATTGAACCCAAGACTTAGTATTGTAATTTTACATCTTAATTACTTTTTTAGTTTTAGTAGTTAATCACCACTTGACAAAATCTTCCTATTACATGCATTAGCTCTGAAGTTTTAAAATCTACACCTATATACTTATACTAGTACCTTCTCCTTCTGGGCACTATCCCTAGTTGTCGCCATACACTTAGGCCTTCCAGTTCATATTAATTTAAGCACATTTCAGCAACAATAAATTAAATTCAGCATCAATAAACTAAATTAAGCACTAATAAACTAAATTCAGCACCAATAAATAAAATTCAGCACTAATAAACTAAATTCAGCACCAATCAACTAAATTCATCACTTCAATGTTAAATTTTTTTAAATTGACGAACAAATATTTGTTTGGGTTCTTGGCTGTCATTTGTTGAATAATAAGTCTAAGATTAAAATATGTAACAATTAAAACATCATTTTGGGAATGGAATAAAAACATTAATCATCATTTTTCTCAATCATTCTCCTGGAATCATTTTCCTCATCGTCATCTTAAACTTCATCATTTCCTCCAATAGAGGTCCAAATCTGTAAAGCTATATCATTACGCACTTTTGTCAAGGCAGCCTTTCAAGCTTGATCAAACATATGTAAGTTCAAAACTCCATGATCATTCGGCTCGTGATCTAAGATAGGCACACCACGTTTGTGAATCATAATGAAGTTATGAATAGTGAAAGAAGCAACAATTATTGCCATTTGATCTTTGGACGACATTTGCGGCATAGATTTTAGCACCTGTCAAGTACTCTTTAATTGACCAAACGCACGTTCAACTCTCATTCTTAATGATGAATGTTGATGGTTGAAATGTTCCGCGAAACCTGCAGGTGGTGCATTTCTAAATTCTGGTTTGTTCATTCTAATTCGTACGTCACTCATCAGAGGTAAATATCCAAGTGTATTTGGATATCCATAATCCACCATATAGTTTTTTCCCGAAAATGTTCATCACTGTAAAACATTCTCATTAGTGAATCTGCATAGGATAAATTGTAGTTTTTTACCTTTGGGCAGATGAGGAAGTAATTCAATCTCCAGATTGAATTAATCTGATTAGCATGTGTGAAGTAATTCAATCTCTAGATTCAACGAGACCTTCAATTAAAACAAATGGATTAATCACATGAACATAACAACTAATAGCGAGGAATAGAATAATAATACATAATCATGCACCTGCAAGTAGTGACAGATACAAAGAAAAATCAACGAGAATAACAAGGTTTTACAAAATTGTGGTTTGAAGAATTCTTAGAAAAGTTTCGAGCTGCAGTATCGTAAGATTTAAGAATTAACGGAGATTATTTCATCCGTTGCATTTAATCCGTTGTGTTTATGTTGTCATTACGATTAACATGAATTTGTTCGTAACTTTTTCCATCTTTATCAGTAGACCAATTAGCATAAAATATTTTTCTTCCGCCCTTATTGAATTGTTTGTTATATCTCAACTCTCCGCTCAAAAATTAAATGTGAATATGTGTTAAACTTATATTTTTACCTTTTTCCTCTCCAACTTACATCGTTTGGGGTTTAGTTTTCATGTATCATATTTTGAATGAAAATTCGATGTCATATAGAATCAATTGTTTTAACAGTGAATCTTAGTATAATTTTGTTCTAACTAATTGAATTAAACTTGTACTCCCTCTGTTTTGTTATTTATGACACACTTACTATAAATGGATGTTTTCTTTTATTTGACACTCTTTCCATTTTTGTCAAGATTCTTTTCATCCACTCCTACTCTTTACTTCCTACATTCAATTTCATCCATTCATTTTCTCCACCTAAATTCAAGCAACTTAACCTTTGGTGCCATAAAAAGAAAAACAGAGGGAGTATAACATTTCAATTATTTTTTAAATATTTAACAATTAATATTATTAAAACTCAATTACTATTAAGATTATTAGAATAATATTTAAAAATAATTCATTAAAATTATATTAGAGAAAAGTCCAGTAATAATGAGGTCGAATTGAATTGGACCCTTTGAAACTCACTGTGACAGTGTCGCTTGAATTTTCGTTCACGTCATTACCGATCTCAATTTGACCTTATGAAAACATAAGGAAACTTAGACCATTTCACTCAAATAAAAATAAAGGTGCTCTCAGTCGAATTGTTAGTCAAATCCATTTATGTTTATCTATTTTAACTGTATCCTTCTATCTTTTTTTGTATCCTACACTTGAATTACTATATATTGGTTTCAATTATTTTTGTTGTAACATTATAGTTTCCACTTGCATAATTAGTGAGTTTTTTTATTTAACTCTTTTAGTACAATTTCATTTAGTTTGAGTTAGTCCCGTTCAGTTTGGTAAAACATTTTTCACTTTAGTTGTGTCTGGTTCGAGTAAATTCCGTCTAATTCAGTTGGGTTTAATTTCAGCACATTTCAGCACCAATTAACTAAATTCAAAACTAATAAATTAAATTCAGAACAATTAAAATAAATTCAGCACAAATAAACTAAATTAAGAACAAATAAATTAAACTTAGCACCAAACAAGCTCAATTGGACAGGTAGTATTAGAAGTTATAAATGTATGAAAATGTATACTTGAGAGGCATGACGATAGTCTCCAAACACATGAGTAACCTAAGTTCGAAGAAGGTTCAATTTCCTCATCAAAATCAAAATAGTAACCAATTAAACGATAGACACCACCAAAACGCAAAGCTTCGACGTCGAAAACCCTAGGCCTCGCCTCGATTTTGCTTGTATGTGAAAAACTAGAGGTGGAGGAAACACCAGGGGACTGGTGCAAAAGATGATAAAAATGAAATAGTCAAGATGATGGAAGATAGTAACAAGTTTAAAGGAAGGAATGGGCTTCAAAACTTATTTAATTTCTGTTTCAATCCCTAAATTAACAATAATTATGTTCGGTGCCCCATCCTCATTTGAAGTTCTCTGTATTGCACATCCATTCCCGAACTTACCATGATGCGGTTTTATTTATACAACACTCTGTCAAATATTGAAATGTTAGTTCATTGATATAAATTTTGCAAATCTTACAAGTGTAATTAAGTTATTATTTTTTTAAGTTTGTTTATTGAGATTGCAAAAGACCTTTGAGCATCGAAAATTAAGGGTTGCAATGCCCTACATAATAGAAAAAAAAATAAAGAAGTTGTCTTTCCATAAACTTATGAACAGTTCAAAATGACTTTTACCTTAAATATTGTAATGTTTTATAAAATTTAAATGTTATAATTTAAAAAGTTAAAACAAGTAATAATGTGTATTTTGATGTGAAAATATTAAAATATAATAAAAAAAATTAAAATTTAGTATGTAATTTAACAAATGCAGTCTACAAGGTAAAAAAAATAAGCTGCCTTATAGACATGCCGCCTGTCAGGAAACCCACTCATAGAAAACAAAATCAAGGTTATAGTTATTGGTTTTAAATAAATTTTCTTAAATTAAGAAGGGTATAAATATCAAATATATAAATTTTTCAGCAAATACTTAGTAAATAGTAAAAATAACTAGATAACACCCGTGCCGATGCACAAACTTATGAACGAAAATATTGAGTAATTTATAATTTTAATTAGTAATAAAATATTTTTATATCCATATGAAAATTGCACATGGTACAGTATTAGAAATAAATTAATTTATTTGTTTTTTTAAAAAAA
>JAULKJ010326648.1:0-10234 GCA_032355405.1 Rubia balearica
TTTACCACAATGCTTGGATTCAGTTCTTGGCTGTCGAATACCATCCTATTTCTTGCATTACATATATTTCATAGGATGTGAATTGATAGTTCGAAAATCTGTTGATCAGGAGCCTGTGATTCCCAGTTCCAAAACCATTGCTGGAATGGTACTGGCACACCCTGATTGAAATCGAAGCCCAAAGGTGAACATCTCCACACTCTTTGTGTCGCTTCACAGTGTAGGAACACATGTTCTAAAATTTCATTTGCTCCGCTTGTGCACCTTTTGAAGGTTGGATCATATATAATATTGCAGCGATACAAATTATCCGTCGTTGGTAAGGCATTGTGCAGAGAGCGCCGGGTATGAACTATGATTTTCTTTGGTAGCTTTAGTCTCCAGATAATCATCCATCTACTTACCTGCTTGGCTGCTATGTAATATTCGGACTTCACTGAGTAATCACCAGTTGTAGTATGCTCTTAAGATTCTAAAGTCAGACAGTCCTGCTTGTAGTGGAACATAGATTCTAGTGATTTTTTTGGACAATGCAAGAAGGGTATATAGCCTTGAGAAGTGGAAACCTCCACTGTCTTTGATCATCTAATAAATGGTTAACCTTTAGAGAAGTAGACTGACCCAAAACATTCGGTTGTGTTGAGGTGTAGTGTTTGGAATCCATTTGTACCCTGTAGGTATTTTATCTCCCGTCCTGGGGATCCATCGGACATGATCTGTTAGTAATTGTTTTCCCCATACTATCGATTTCCATGCCAGCCATGGTTAGCTTTCTGGGTAGCTTCCATGAAATCCTGTCTCCGACAATACTTTTGAGTAAAAAGATTTACGAAAAGTGAGTTTTTTCCTTGTACAATGCTCTATGTGTGCTTTGCCAACAGTGCTTGATTCATATGTTCTGCCTTTCGGAGCCCTAATCCTCCTTTCGATTTCGGCTCACACATTTTATCCCATGATATCCAATGTACTCCCGCTCCGTGCAATTCTCTTTTCCATATAAACTTTGTTGTCATCCTGTTTATCTCCTGAAGCACTGCCTTTGGGATAGGGAAAATTCCTAACGAATAGAGTGGCATAGCTGAGATGACATGCTTCGCCAAAGTTATTCTACCAGCTAAGGAGAGAGATCTTGTCTTCCATGAATCATACTTCATCACTATTCTTTTAATGATCTCCTGATGCGTCTGTCTTCTGCATTGTGGTTGGAGGATGTCCATTCCCAAATATTTACCTCTAATACCTATGTTATGTATATTCAACGAGTACCTTAAGTACGACTCTGCTTGTGGTGATGTGTTAGGGCTAACCAAGATTGCGGACTTTTTAAAATTTATTCTCTGTCCTGAGTATCTCACAAACACATCTAAATTCCTTGTTAGCTGTCTGGTTGCTTGTTCAGTACACTCTAGAAATAAAATGCTGTCATCAGCATACATTAGATGAGAGATCTTTAGTGTACTTTGTCCTGGTCGGAACCCTCCCTGTGCCATATTATTCATACTATTATGCAACAGACTAGTTAGATATTGTTGGCATAGTATGAATAAATAAGGCGATAGCGGACAACCCTGTCGTAGTTCTCTGGAAAAAAATCTGACTGCCATCATGAAATTTTTACTGCCGTTGTTACGGTCTGTACACATTGTAGGATTAGATTTATCCAGTGTTCTGGAAATCCTATTTATAGTAAATCTCTATGCAGAAAGCTCCAAGAAACTCTGTCATAGGTTTTGCTCATGTCTATTTTGACCGCAGCCAGCTCATTTTCCCTTTTTTTGATGTAATCTACCATCTCGTAAGCGACCAGAACATTCTCACCTATGTTCCCGTCCTTCACAAAACCTGCCTGTACTTGGCCCGTTAGTGATTGCATCACCTTGGCCAATCTAGCTGCTAAGACCTTTGCAATAAACTTGTATTTTACATTGCAAAGAGCAATTGGTCTGAAGTCCTCCACCTGTTGTGGGAGTTTCCTCTTTGGAATCATGACCAATATTGTTTGGTTCCAATCAATTGGCATAGTCTTCCTTCCTGCTAGGATTGGTAATATCTCCTCTGTCATCTGTAGTTCGACCTAGTTCCAGTGATGTTTGTAGAACTCCGCCAGCATACCATCGTTTCCTAGAGATTTCAATGGCTTCATACTCCGCACCTCTTGCCATATTTCCTGCCGAGGACTCATGAGAACCTGTTTTTGATCATCAGTAAGGGTGGTTTGATTAAGTTGTAGCACCTATTCTAACATCTCCTCATAAACAATTGGTGGTGGATAGCTCTCTGGCATCATGTATAATGATGCAAAATGCCCTGTAATTAGTGCCTTTGCTGTGATTCAGTGAACCATCCCTTGTCTCTGTCTTTTATTTGAGAAATATCATTCGCACGAGCTCGCTCATTTCTGCATGTAAAGAGTCAAGACCAAAATTTCATTTCTAGGAATTCACCTCCATTCCCCCCAACATACTTTTTAAAATTTTCTTCTTTTCGACTATTTGTATACCCATTTCTTGGTCACAATGGAGGAGATTTGTTTATCCTTCTGAAGGAAAACTTAACAAATTTTCTTCCTCTTTTTTCTTCTTTATGTCTTCCCCAAACTTCAATTGTATCAGTATGTCATCGACTGCATGATGGTTCAAGTTACACAATGCATTATAGGAGTGGGCAGATTTGGGATAAACTGAATTTTTAAGAGTAACATTGCTGCAATCATGACAAATCAATTCATAGTCTGGAGTTTTCAATGATTTAATAACGAAACTCTAAATCGATAATCATATCCCATATTACTGCTAGTTTGTCAGACAACTCTGAATCAAATCAAGATTAATGTTTCACAGATCAAGGCTACTTCTACCACAATCATATCATGACTTCAACATAAGGACTCCACCTCGGCACCTCCTGCTCATCCTCCGGGAGCTTGTAAATAAGCATCAATCTGATCGCCATCCACCATGTGAAGCTACAAATGTCAAGAGAATGAAATGTCAACATTTGTCAAGTTCAGAGAAGAGTTCTACTCGTAGTGCAAACACGACATTTTCGTATGAGACAGATTTAGTGAATGAAGGAGCCAATTGAAGAGAAATGAAAGAAATACCTCCTCCGCGGTTCTTCTCACTTGAACTCGACTTCCCTCATAAAGGAAGTCCATTGCCAGATACTCCAGGGTTTTGTGCTCGCAGTACTTCTTCAGGAATACCTGCATTGGCAGGTCAACCGGGACATTGTAGGTAACGATAGCACCATCCTGAAATGCAGTTGAGACATAGGCATCAAAATAGAGCAGTAAGATGAAATCAAGGACAATCAGGAAGAGTTTGCAAAAAACCAAGCGCACCAGATATGCATCCAAGGTCAGGTTATAGAAGCGCAGTCAATCACAAAGTAATGCAAGATTGGTTCTGTCCAATATGCATTATACATGGGACAGATTTACACACACACTACACATTCTGGATAAGAAATGAATGTGTTTACTGAAAAACAGAAGACTATAAAAATGGGGATAGCCACAATAGATGGTAAACAAAAGCAACTACTTAGCTAGCATGGTTTGAATACTTTCTCACATGTAGTACGATGCATATACAATAGAATTGGATGAAAGTGTTAGAAAAGAAACGGGATCTCTTCAACTCAAACAAAATCGATGAAAGGAAAGATTCACTTCCAATCTATAATGGTGAACTATGATCCATAGAGCCGAGATAAATGTCCATCAAGTCTGATACTGAACTGGTACACAGTACCTAACTCATTCCAAGCTTGTGACACAAGACAAAACACAATTCACATATAACTAAATATGTCACACATTTGTGTCCTGTTTTCCAAACCCCCTGTTGACCAATTCCAGCTTCAACCAGAGGAATTTGAACAGAGAACTATCATCATTCAGTCAAACTAATCAATTCAGTGGAAAAAATAAAATTAGGGTTAAATGCTTTTCTAACCATACCTTTAGGCTGAAAGTGCCAATATAACCCTGCAAAATGAGAAAGTCCCAAAATAACCCTAACTTTATGAGATACTCCATCCGTCCCATTCTAAATTGCTTATTTACTTTTTGAGAGTCAAACTTTGTAAACTTTGACCATGCATATAAATTATTATATAAATAATAAATATATCATTTGAGATATTGTTAGATTTGTCATCACATCTATTTTCTAAATATCAAATTTTTATGTGGTATTATTATATGTAACTAGAGATATTTACGGTCAAACATGCTCATTGAAGACCGTGAAAAAATAAATAAGCAATTTAGAGTGGGACGGAGGGAGTAGTACCTAGGTGTACATGTAAGGAAACTTCATAATCTAACAGATTTGAGTAAGAACTAAAAAACCAAAAATAGATAACACATTCACAGACCATAGATCGAATAATATAAAGTAACAATTCTTGAAATTTATGTGTTAGAAGAGTAGTAAAACCATATATTTGAGAAGAGAGAAGAGAAGAAATGGTGGGAGACTGTTGGAATTTGCGGGAAACTTGTGTACAGAATCTTGAACTGATTGTGAGGAACCTCCTATTTATAGTTGTTTTGGTGCGACGTTGTTTCTTACCCTTATGATGCCCGCCTCGGCCGGTGCGTAACACCTATCTCAATCAAGGAAAGGCGATATCGATACATCACTGACGTTGCACAACCATATGGGCCTCACAATTTCAACCCAAAAGCTTGTCAGTCAACAAAATGTTTTTTTAAAAAAATTGGTCACAGTAAATATTAGAAAGTTTCAGTATGATTGAAACAAATGATTCATTATACACAAGTCTTGGTCATATTCAGAGTAACCTTGAACTCCCTCTCCTTCCTATGATAATATGAATTTCAGGAACCTTAAAGTATTGTTCAATATATACTGATGTTGTTCAATATACTCGTGTATGCAGATATCAATTACTTCGGAGGTGAGACTGGAGAAATTGAATAGGAAGATAATTATGAAACAGCTAGAAACCATGC
Organism: Rubia balearica; assembly: GCA_032355405.1. NCBI lineage: Eukaryota > Viridiplantae > Streptophyta > Magnoliopsida > Gentianales > Rubiaceae > Rubia > Rubia balearica. Next base: position 4,985 of record JAULKJ010326648.1, read on the forward strand.
ATACCTTTGAGAAAATGTGCTTACACTGCATGGGGCCCTGCTTTTCAATTCTAAGGAGTTTGTCATGAAGCTTTCTAACCCAAGGTGTGTGTTCATGGGCTTTTAGAATGTATGTGGGACTGGTGTTTATTTCTGATTCTATTATTGAAATAGTTCACCAGCATTATTATTGTTTCATGTTACTTTGCATACGGTGTATATTTTGATAATTACTGTCATCTGTAATGCGGAAGGGGGAGGGAGTTCAAGGTCACTCTGAATTGTTCAGTATTTATTGGTCATGTGTTGGGTTAAATATTAAGGATTCAATAAAATTTGGTAAATAGATTGTAGATTAAAGATTAAATATGTATAAATAAATGTTGTTCCAAATTTGAATAAATATGTTTCAAACAAATGTTCAAAAGTCAATATAACTAAAATCTGTGAGGAAGAACGATGACATTAAAAATTATGGGCCCAGCACCATTTAGAACCACGAAGTATAGCATGTCCCCGACCTAGAATTCCTCTTCATCAAGAAACTTGCTAAACCCCTTCGGGTTAGGGTCTTGAGCCTCCTGTTCCCCAAGTAGTGCATGTCATACTTCCTCCCATTGCACTGCAGTACAACATGCAACTTGTACGACGGTAGGAGCTCCGAAATCTGGTTTGGGTCGTACTTATTTACAAATAGAAAACCACATTTAGTAAACATGAAAGTAATCTATAGAAAAATTTAATTGAAAATAAAATACATGTGTAATAGGGAAGACTTACCGAAATCTAAATTGAACTGAAGTTTGTCAAGGTAAGAGAGTGGACAAAGTGTAGAATGACATCCCCAAATGTAGTCCCCGGAAAATGATCCTCATCAGAATCGCTAGGGATCTGTATTGGTCAATGAAATTGTTAATAATATAATTAGAAAATAAATAATAAAATAAAAGGAATTTAAATCTAAACAAAAAATTGCTCACCTCAATCGGGGCACGGCTACTCAAACCAGCATTGTTAGCCATGATTCCTGAAATTCATATTGTCATAGATGATAAATATTGTGATAGAAACAAAATGGTTTGATATAAATTGGTTCAGTTAATCTTTTTAGTCAGCAAGGCGTCGCACTTAATTGTCGGTCCAAAATATAACTTGGTCGACATATATGAGCGACGTCACTGACACGTCGCGTTAAGGTAATATGAAAGTCGACATGTCATAGCGGCATTGCTAACCATTTGGAAAAACTGATTGGTTAAACGAAAATGGTGTGACGTCTCATTCAAGTAATGTTAGCAGAAAATAAGAATGAGTGACGTCGCTAAACGATCACTCCAAATGAAAGAGGATCAAAGAACCAACGACGTCGCATCCAAACCTAACAGACACACTCTTACCATCGGAAAATTGGAGTAAATAAAGGTTATAAACAACAAAATAGGGCTGGTTGACTAGTGAGAACATAAAACCAAAATGCCTACAACCTAGAGCCATAATCCATGGTAATTTCAATACAAAAAAACAAACAACACATTGATACACCATATAAATATCAAATTTAATTAAAAATATAAAAATGAAAAGGAATCTAGAAACCTTACCTTTGAGAAAATGGGTTAAGCGACTGCTAAAATTTGAAAGAAAGTTGAATGTTGGGAGTGATGTATGAGGTGGGCTCCATATATATAGTCGTTAGGAAACATTGTGAATTTCGCTCAAATAGTGCGACATCATATATCCGTTGGCTTAACCCACACGGTACCGACGTTTGACCGACTTCGGCTAATCTAAATATGGGTTTCACCACTTCAGGTCACTAGCATAGCAATGAGCCTGTGTTCGACCAACTGCATGTGCGACATCGTAGGTCCATCATGTTTAGCGACATTTGACCGACATGTGGTCGACGTCATCTAGCCTCAAATTGGCCATCACCATTTTAGCCCACTAGCATAGCAACTGGGACGGCGTTTGAAAAAAAGAGCATGACTGACCTTAATAATGGTTAATAGTTTACTAGATACTACTAATTGAAGTTTATAAATGTCCTCGAACTTTATTGACGTCCAGTTCGATGGGAATCGATTTTAACACATCTGGTGAACTTTATTGACGTCCAGTTCGATGGAAACCACCACAAAGAATCGCATGAAATTTCATATTCTTGGTTTTTTAAGAAATAAAATAGAATTCCGTCCATCAAATTTTAAAAGCGCTAGTACATGGCCTAGAGTAAATTGTAAACAATTACTTCTAAGTATACAAGGGGTCATTCAGAAGAACTTATGGAATTATATGTGGAATAAGTTCCATAAGTTCGACTTTGGTCAAAGTTTATTTTTGGGCCGATCGTGATTTGGTTTGGGATTGCCGGTGTACTTTTCTAAATTTTCAATTAGGTCCCTCCAATAAAGTGTGAGAACTTGAAATACAAAATTGGAGATATACTTATCTGATTCACCAAGTCACGACCACAATTTTTTTGATTTAGCCATGGACGGATGACCGGGGTAATCGTCCGTCATTTTTATTAGTATTCCATTAATACCCTTACGATAAGCTCTATGAGAACGATAATTTCCACCATAGAATCGCATGAAATTTCATATTCTTAATTTTTTAGGAAATAAAAGGATAATAGAATTCCGTCTATCAAATTTTTTAAAGTGATAATACATGGTCTAGATAAATTGTTGATGATTACTGACAAACATACAAGGGGTCATTCAGAAGAACTTGTGGAAGTATATGTGGAATAAGACCAATTTCTTTACTACCCTCGGTTAGTATAAGTTCAACTTCGGATGTCAAAGTTTCTATTCGGACCGATCATAATCGGATTTGGGACTGTTGATGTACCTTTATAATTGTTGCACTTAGATTCCTCCAACGAAGTGGGAGAACTTGAAATGTAAAACTGGAGATAACAACTTGTTATTCAAATTTTCAAAACAATGTTGTTCCGTTTTGTGCATAAACGGGTCGTCGGTAAGGGGTCACAATCTTAACAGTGAGTATTTTACAACACTATTAAAAAACTAGGTTGTAACTCTTATATGCTACGTCGCAAATGTGTTGCACGAAACGAATCCAAAAGCGACAACCTTTGCGACGTCGTTTAAATTGAATTTTCCAGCGGGAACAACAAATTTGACCCAAAATTTTAAACCAAAAATTTCCCCGTCCATTTTTCATGCCAATAACATTCAACAACAACACACATTTTTCATCACCAACATTCTTCCTCCATACCCAAATCCACACCATTCTTTCCATTCACACCAAAAAAACTATCAAAGAACTCAATCATTTTCTTCTCTAAAACATCAACAAGCATCAGGGATGGAGCATTCCTGGGTTCAAATTAATTGAGGTAGTTTTACATCCATTCCATATTCATTTCCCATCTTTATTGCCATATACCTTCGATATTTTTTCCTCATTGATCAATGATTGAATATTTTCATTAAATATGATGATTATGTAACATGTTATATAGTGTATATTGTTTGTGTTTTCAAGATAACACAATGTTTATAAGGTGTAATAAAAAAAGGCTTAGTTTAGGGCTGATTGTGGACAATAATCTCATTTTTGTACGAACATAGGTTGAATGTGTGACGTCGCTTACTGATAATCGTCCCATACGCTATGGGACCGGACAATGACCAATGTTTAAAATGTTATGAAATGATTGACATATTTATGAATGTCTGACGTCGCTATTCAATTGGACATTGCGACTTCGATCTCTCATGCATGCGACGTCGCTTTAAAGCAGATCAGATACTTTTTCCATGTTGAAATTAATGTCGCTTATGTATGACTATATTATGTGTACATCACTTGGGGACTGCCCAATTCTAACATTATTTTTTTTCATGTATATTCGTTGTAATAGGACAAAGAGAGTTATCAATAGACTTTCGGCGTACAACGTAGACAATATAGGTTCAATACAATTAATGTTTCAATTTCATATCAACATTATGTATTTTTATATATTCTAACATGTATTTGTAATATATGTTCTAGTTTTGTTGGTTCCTTGCATTCTCATTCTTTTCGACATTAATCGCACAACAATTGATTATCGTATGATGTTTAAACATTTCACGAGTTGGGGGACATTAAGTAACATGTAACGGCTATCGACGAACAATTATTTTTGTAATCAAATATTAAATGTTATAATATTGTACAAGAACCGATATCTCCAAGACTAATTTGCGACGTCGCACAAACTGGTGAAGCGATAAAAACTTACCGACGTTGCATAAACCGGTGGCATTTTTTTTGCGATGTCTGCCATACAAAAAATGTCGTATTTGACAGTCTTCCAAGTCAGCAGGCACACGATGATGTTGCCCTGGAGCATGCGATGTCGCAAATTATTATCTGCGACTTCACTATCATTTATCCTCAACGTCGACTTTAGTGAAATTGCAGTCCCCTCGTCTGCGTTCTTGGTATCATCAGCATCGCTCATTATGCATGCCAATATCGTTCGTCTGAAGTCCAGATTTATCTAGTTGGCAATTTAAGAAAGTTATGCAAATATGGAATTATTGTGTTGAAACATCAAAGAAGAAATGTTTGGAGTTTTATGGAATGACATGAAGAAATCCGATGAGATATTTCGTCCATAATGGTTTTTGGAGAATTTATCAATTCCTATATTTATGGGATTGGATTAGATTCATGGAATTGGAATTGATTTGGAATATTCGTCTATGGTAGAGATGTGGACGAGATATTATAGTTCCTTTCTTCAAGGGATTCTATTTGATAATTCATATCTCCAAGGGATTTTATTAAAACCAGAATTTGAAACGGAGAAGGAATAATATACGCCTAAGACTTCATGTGTGCGAAGACTTTATATGTTGGAACATACGGAAAAATGCAGGTTTGATTAATGATAGTATATTGTGTGATATTGATTTATGGAAATTTGGAGATTATGCAATATTGCTTCAGACGTGTTTAAAGCATAATTAATATAAGGAAAATCCCTACAATTGTGGAATTGGATTAATGAAGTATTGTGGGATAATTGAAATAATAAAAACCCCTTTATTTATAGGATTTGGATATGCTTCAGAAGCAGATAATGAATAGGAATAGTATGGAGATTATCATGGAGAGTTTTGATCTGCTCAAGGGACTATTTATAGTGGACATCACGGCTGCAATTCTCGCGATTTTAAGTGTCAAAATCTGCACTAAGATTTTATATATTTCCCAGAGTGCTGCTAGAGCCAGCAGGCA
>JAULKJ010326658.1:0-10234 GCA_032355405.1 Rubia balearica
TAAGATAAAATTTTTGGGTTGCATGAATCGGGTTATAAACTTTATAACTACTACATGTTGTATAATAAAATTTTAATGTTGCAAGTAAGACCTTTTACCTTTTATTATTCTAATTAAATCTCGTCTTTCCATAAACCTATGGAAAGACCGTCTTTCCTAAGACTTTGCCATCTTTTTAAACAAAAATTATTTTCAGACGGAATCTTATGCATTTCAATAAAGGACATCAAATATAATCAATTAAAATAGTGAAATAAATAGATAAATAATATTTTCTTTATAAAAATTTATTAAAAATCATTTCCAAGAAAATTTAGTTTGGAAAAAAAGGTAGAAACCCCACAAGATTTTCATGTTCACATAACAGTTCAGTAAAACACATCAACGGTAAACCATGCAGTGAAACTCTTTTATAGAAATGAGTAAGTAAAATTAGAATAAAATTCAAAGATGTATATGAAATGTAGTGAAGTGGCTTTTGTAAACAGGAAAAAATCATCTTTAAAAACAGTAAAACTAATAATAATTTCATTTCAAGACTACATTCTTAAAATCCATTTTAAAATGGAAAAGGTAGGAACCCCCACCGTTCTTCCAACTAATGTGTACGATTCCTCTCACTACAACCTGCAAATATATTTTCCATAATTTTATAGTTAATCGCCTGTAATCAAACACACCACTATATTATCAGCATTTTTAGTTCCTTATTATTCTTAGAATTTCTCCTAAAAGAAAAACTTCAAGATGCTATAATCGGATGTATTTATTTTTCATATACAATCCTCAAGTCTTACCTATAATAAGTATGCATTTATTATTAAACGTGATGTACTGCTACTAATTAATTCACTTAATATTAATTAATGCAATGAATAATGGTTACAAATTAATTCTCTTAATATTATTTTCCTATGCACAACAATACATTCACATGGTTCTACCATGCAATTGCCATGACCTTGAGAATAATTCGACGTACAAAACTACTAAGATTATTCACGCAGTACTTGATTCATTCTGTGCTCTGCAACTACGCACCGCACCATCATTGCCCAACCTGTAGAAACCAACTTCACATTAATCTACAAATTCAAAACTGGTTAAACATTAATTAAACCAATTTCTTAGAAACTCACACACAACCCTCCACACTGGTTCAAACATACTGCATCCTAGAATCCACACATGTATGCTCTGGTATTTCTTTCATTATCTTTTCCATTTTTCTTCTTCTTTTGGTTCTTGTCAACAAAAGCATAGAATCATGCATGGTTTTAAGATATCCAGTATCAAGCATATCATGGTGTAGTACCTTGATTTTTAGATGATTTAACTTTCAAATTATCTCGTACAAAGGGAACCTAAAAAACCTGCTAGCGTTGTCAGCTGCGATTTTCTCACTCCCCTCGGTCGATCTACTCCTGGCTTTCCCTTTTTCTCTGAACTTGAAACTCATCTTATTCCTAGGGCACAGAATGAAGGATTATCTGTCGTAACTTCAGTAATGATTGGGTGTATTTGAAGTTGCAAAAGTAGAGACAACAATCAGTACAATACCGGAGTCATATCCGAATACTTTGGCCTTATCAGGTGATCAGTAAAGTGGAAAAAAGGGGCTAACAAATTGAGATTACCAGCATCCTATAAAGTGCATCCGGTTTTTCATGTGTATCTTCTTAAAAAACATATCGGGCCATTGCCACAGCAATCAGCAACCAAGACCTACATTAGAAAATTCCTTTAAATTAGACTAACAAGGGAAGTTAAAACAATGCTGAGAAGCTATGAACTCAGTCAAAGTGCTCAGTTGGGTACTCATGTTCATACCCATTGTAATCATAGTACAATCTCTCCCTATAGTATGTCTCTGTTCACAATCAGCAGCACCCGAGACTCACCATCCACGTCGAATCTTTACACACTTCACATTCTGTTGCTTCTTCCATACGGCGTGTGGTGGTTGATGCCATTGATGAACCGAGCAATGTTGCAGCGCTTGTCGGGGCAGACGACGAAGGCTTCTCGATGGATTAGCAGCACAGAGAAGGATCATCATGCTATCAGCCTATTCCCGTCATGTTCCCAGTTTTTCAAGAAATCGACATCCCAAACGTATTCAGTGATTATGGTCAAATCTTTTATGAGCCTATCTGCTTCCACTGGGAATCTGTTTGGCATTGTGAAGAAGAAAGATGACTGTTAATACCGTAGCACACAACCGGGATAATGCAAAGAATTTGATATGTTAATTGCGCCGGTACTCACCCTTCTATAGGATCAAAAGTAACCATGAGAGGCGGCCATTCACCTCTCCCCATCATTTTCTTGCACAAGTTCAGGGTCTCAGCATCTTCCTTCGGGAATGCCTAAAATTTATCGAATAGATTACAAGTAAAAGATATGATAATGTTGAGATGAATGTGAGGATGTGCTACTTCAGATAAATGAAAGGAACACGTCTAATTTGCATAATTGAACACCTAGATAACCCCATAAGATGTGAAGAAAATAGCATAATGACAACCAAAAGTTATGAACATTTTTACGAGAACCACCCTTTTGAATCAAGCTCAAAGATTGACAGGAAACCCCTAGACTTCTTAAAATTTAGCTTCTAAGCATGTGCAACAAGGGAATTCAAGATCGTGAGTAAAAAAGATCAGAACAAAACATATGTATTCTTGCAATAGAAGAGCATAAACAATTCCTACACATTGCAAAAACAAATCAGTCATAACATTGACGGTAGTTTTTTTATCTGCATTCCTTCTCGTTCAAGGGCAGCACGGTTGGCTGATCTTGGAGCCACTCCAGGAACGTAAGTGAGCTCTTTACTATATTCAGCTCCTGTTGCTGTTAATGCTGTTGCCAACGATGCCATTTGCTCCAACCTTCGATTAGGATCCTCAATGGGATTGAAAGGCAACTCTTTTTCGACATGACTAATCCACTACCAGTGCGCTTTCTACTCTTCTTGCCATCTAAAAGGCCAAAAAAAATCCCATTTTGAGCATCACTAGAACATGCCATTTCAACAAATGACAGATCAAAGACTAACAATGGTAATAGAGTTTTACCTACTACAAGTTCTTCAGTGGACAATGACAACCTCCGAATCCGGAAAAATTCACGATCTTGGTTTGTACGAGAGGAAAATCTGCACAGTGGTGATGAAGAACGTGAGCAGCTTAATACTCAGAAGACTACATTGACATACTTCAGCCATAATTCTCAAACACCAAGAACGAGGAAATTCAATTGCTTTATAGCCCACAAAATACAGTTCACACGTTCATTACCTTCCTAACACAATTCTCAAACTAATATTAGCTCAGTGGCAATCCCTAACAACAATCGACTAACAATACATAATTGACATTATATAAACTAGTTAGTCTCAAGCAAAGCTACTTATCTGCTATACATTCAATCAAAATCAGCTAATTTTGACCATCGAATTACGTTACCATACTTACAAGTAAGTAACCTATCATAAAAGGTGATTAGATTCATAGCAGTGCATATCTTCACACTTTCAACTTTTCATAATAGTCAAAAACATTTGTATGAATTGTTAAACATTCTACTAAACTGATGTAGAGTCAAACTAATATGAAAGTCAACATCCCAATGAACAGCAGAGATGTATACTGCACCACAAAAAAACAAAGCAGTTCAATCAATAAAACGAATCTCCCAGAGGAGGCAGATAGATGAATCACTATACTGAAAAGATTGGCTTAATATTCTTTACTTATAACCAACCACCAAAACTCAAGAACTCAAATATATCAAGAAATACCAACAGAACTCACACCAACAACCCAAATGGCAGAACCTGTCAGGTGTTTCCCTAGTCTCTCCTGGCTTATACATAACAATTTTAAGTTCTGAAAATCATTCTCATCCGCATTTGCATGCCCATCATACATTGCTTCAGGACATTTTATTGCATCAGCTATTGGTCATACCAACTTGGACTTTTTATGTTCTCGGATCTGACGACTCTGAAACTAAAGCTCGTACTAGTCTATCAACAATTCACTCTGATACCCAAATTTAGTACAAGCAGTTTATTATCACTTGATTGAATAACTTGAACTTGCCTGTGATAATAATGTGGCGTTGATGGCTATATCAAAATACTGCAAAAATATACTTATTGTCAGGGTCACGGGATCGATGGAACCAGCCTGTCAAAACACAGAGAGCCAGGGACAAAATTTAATTAACTTGGAGTCATGCCCGAGCAAAATTGGTAAAGCAAAGTAGAAAGGAGAAGAAAAACATACATCCTTGAAGACGACACTTTGTAGAGACTGCCAGGAAAGAAAAATTAGTTAGCCAAGAAATATTTTTAAATAGGGATTCAGAAGGGGTAAAAAAATCAGACTAAGATAAAGTAGTGCAGCTATGCTTCCATAGCTAGTCAGATAAATTTAACCACATATGAAGATTTGACACCTTTATCATTTTATACACACAGTACACCGACAATGCATAACCCAAAAATTCTGCATGTGACCCCTCCATGTTCGAGAATAAACTGCAGCTTCCTGAAAACACGTTAACAGTAAAGAGAAAGTTAAACTCATGAGTAGACAAAGTAGGAATCGCAACTAAATGAATCAGCAATATATCAAACTAGATGGAGTCCCACCGCGTGTTGCGCAGTGTTTTTAATTAAAAATTTAGCTTAACTAATATATAATATTTGCATCTTACATTTAATTAAAAATCACTGCCGCCATCTTCCAACAAATCTCGACATCTTTTTTCCTGCGCCTCTTCATGAGAATGAGCCTCCCAAACCAACTCCGATTTTCTGTCATTCTTCTCCAAGATATGCTTGCTTAAATTTTCTAATCCAGTGTTAAAAGTGATCTCCATGTCCTGGTCCTTTTCCTCTTCCTCGTCATTATTTTCATCTAAGCCATCTTCAGACTGGACTAAAGCACGGTACACCCCATGCTTATTTCGCTTTTTAAGAGATTCATCTTTGACCTCATCATCACCATCACTCTCACTATCAAAAGTTATAAACTCCTGCAACTCTAACTCTGGGAGCTGGAGAAAAACAGCACAAAAGAAACATTTTTCTAGTGCAGTAGTAAAACTTTTTTTTATACCCATAAAGTACATTCACAGGTTTTTACCAACAAATGTAGCAACACACACTTCAAAGTGAGCCACACACAAAAAAAACAATTGTCTGAGATATGAAAAATGGTAAATGAGGGCAATTTTTGCAGTGATTTATAATAAAAAGTGGAAAACGTGTATCCACCAAGGAAAACCTTTTCAGCTAAAAGATAAGGTCGTTGGGTTTGCCAAAGAGGAGTTGTGAGTCTTTGCTCCATGAAAAGCCACATGAACTGTGAAATGGAAAAAAAAGTATTATTCTATATGAGTGTACCTCACTATACTCTTAACTTCTCATGGATGGCACAGAAGAGTAATAGTAGAAAAAGTATTTTGATATGTGCTCAAACAAATTATGAGTATTATTATCTTATGCAATTAATCCTTTGTAACTGCTGCATAAAACTTACAATCTTCGGGAAATTGTGAAGAAAGGCTAGAGATGCATGCCTTCTTTATATCGTGGTTTTTTTTAGGCTGTTTAAAGATTTTATACATGCAGATAGTTCAATAGACAACAAGGAAGACAGTGAAGATTATAACGAAGACTAAAGGAGAGCAGTAAGAACTTACACAAATCAGGACAACGGTGCTAGGTAGACCAATAGTTCTAATAACTGAGAGGCATTGAGAACCGAATACAACAATGTATGAGTCAGAACCCTCTTCTTGAAGCCAATGCCACAACAGCAAACAAATCAGTAACCTAGGACAACCACCATCACATCATTGCAAAAAAAGTGTCAGTGATTTGAAAACTTGGTGGCAATGTACTCCAATGACAAATACATAGGTCATTTCTGTGCAGGCTGACTTAAGTACCATGACGTGCTTTCAATATCTACAAGACATAATTGTAGTTAGTTCTTAACAAAATAAGGCTAACAAGTGTCTTAACACATAATTTGAATTGGCTGGTCTTCATCAATTCAGCAAGATAAAAGTTTCCTTTTAAACAATTTTAGCTCACCTCATGTCTTTTCAGTCCACACATGCTCACAGTCATGATATCTGACATCAATTAACTTAAAATTTAGCAGACTTGTTCTTGAACTCCTCCCCCTCATGTAAAATGATTTAATTAAGCCCCCAGATCTCAATAAAAGAGTAAAAAGCTCCCTCTAGAAGTTTCAATTAACATAAGCAACATCTCAAAATTGCTTGACATCAGTTTAATGGGTTCATTTCTTGAGAGGAAGACAAAACACCAAACTTAAAGATTCTCACTTCCCAGCTTGTATTTGGAAGAAGCAACAGTAGGAAACTCATTCCCAGTCCACTGAGATGATGACAATAATCCCAACAGATCATCTTCAAGCATATTCAAGTCCTCAGCAGATGACAAACCAAAGAGAGCCTACAAACTCCAAAACAAACGTAATTCCACAGTAGCGAACAAAGAATCTCATCACGCATAATCAGTTCACATGAGAAAGCTCACAATGATGCAAGGCAGCACCCCTGATCCAGAAGTGGCCTTTTCCTGCTTCAGCAACTCTGCCCGCTTGTTATCTCTCACCTAGCAAAATGATGAAACTTTACATAATCACACACAGCCCATAACAAAACATAAAACAAATAACAGAAAATTTAAACAAATTATCAAATTTTCCACAGAAACCATCTGGTTTCTCTGTAAACGAGTTGCTCGAGCTCCTTCACAACATTTCCATTAGAATTTGCAACTTCACGCTTATCTGAGAGACCAAGAAAAACAACATAGCTAGTAAGAGATTCTTGTAACATAAATTCTGCAACATACAAGATTCAGTTCTTTCCTATGGTCTCACCCAAGTAAACAAAACACAAACAGCACAACAAGGTCGATTCACGCATATACAGATTAAATGTGCGCAACAGGCAGTCCAAAAACAAGAATCTAACATGCACACAACAAATAAATTTTGCAGCTGAACATCCTCAGAACTGATCAGTACACACACAAAAGGTACCTGATCAGCATTGGATTTTCTCCTTAGTTTTATCGACCAATATGGTTCATCCTCATCCCACGTAAGATCAAATATAACGAGCTGCAAAACCCGAGTAATAAAGTCCACACTTTCATAATCTGCAGGTACCTAGAGACAAAAAAGAACAAAGCAAAACAACCTCAATTCACAAAAACCCGCACTGTAAGCTAAAGAAGAACACATTCACCGAACAGTCACTTACCTTATTCACAACATCGCTGGGCGGGTGCTTGAACTCCATGGAATCGGGAATGCACCTCAAATCCATCTTATCACCTGACCTCTCAAACTCCACCCCATCACAATTCTTGTATATGTAATCCACAGTAGCCACGGAATCGAATACATAAATTCCAATTGAAAGTCGAGAACAATTTAAGAGGCATCCTGATGAGGTCCAGTAAAAAACAGTCTTGCACCCGGGTAGAGATGGAATCAAAATAATGAATGCAAATTTCATATTAATTTAGGTCATGCATGATGCTATATATGTTGATGGCTTGATGCAAATAAGCATCACTCATCCTGGTAAAAAAGCAATGATCAAGCTATAGTGGAAGAACCTAGTTTACAGTTGCAAGACATTAATGTTTGATCAGAAGACATTAATGTCTGTAGGAAAGATAAATAATAATCAAAAGCTCAGATAATTGTCAGATTATTACCACAGAAACCATCTCTTAAATGCCAAATCTCGATTGTCTGCAGCTGCTTCTGACATGTTGTCTTGAGTAGCAACATTAGAGAAAGCATCGTCCATTGACATTGCAAGTGCCGGCTGCAACAAGGCATTTTCGTCATCCTGCAAAGAAAAAGGAAATGGAAATAGCTCAAGCATTCAGAAAGCAATGGATGATTAAGAAGAGGAATAAAAGAAAATAAGGTTTCAGAGTACTATAGCTGTAGCAATTTTGCCATTCCCGTGCTTCACCTCTGAGGCAATTGAAAGCCCTCGGATGCCGCTGGTATGAAGTAAACTGCCGTTGGATTGCCGGAAACCGCCTCCGGTTGTAAGGTGATTAAGAAGAGGAATAGAGGAGAAGAAGAGGAAACCAGAACAGTGATAAAGAGAAACAGAGAAGCGCAGGAAATTGTGGGGAACACAGTGTCGTTTTCTCAAAGTAGGGAAGTCAAAATAATGACTGAAATACCCACGGTTAATAGCAATAGCAAACAATCCTTATTACATGGGGCTTTGTGAAAACAAAAACAAAAGGCAGAAACAAGTAGAAAACAAGCATTGGGCAAACAAATGAAGAAGGGACAGACATGCCACTAAATGAAGCAGCATTTTGGTTACATGAGTCTTGTCACAATTGCATATACAGAGAAAATGCACATACAATAAGAAAATTAGGATGATAATCACAAAAATAATGACGATGATAATTTGAAGCTGAAAATTAGGATGACAATCACAAAAATATAAAAATAAATTGGAGCAATAATAATGACAGATGATAATTTGAAGCTGAAAATTAGGTGCCCCGCATTGTAGTCCTCGTCTACTATTAATATACAATAACTCCACTTACATAGCTCACATACATAAAAAGATCATTACATAACCTTGTATTTTAGTATTTTAGCTCACAGGAACAACATTTTGTGAGGACCCCCCAATCATGGAAAGTCTGCTTATATTCCAGGAACACGAGGAAGAAGATTCAACAAGGCACATGTAACTTTCTGGAACTTTAAATGAATTTAAAAGCCAAGGGTGTAACAATCAAGTACAACCTTTGCTTGATGAAGCTCATAGATTTCCAAAAATAGCTGTTTCGAGATTTCCTCCAAAGCTTGCACCTCTGCTTCCATGACATTGATATCTACAATAGAGAGGCCTCAACATTGATTTAAAACCACCTTGCTTAAATAAAATGAGTTGTAACATAACAGAAAGCAGGAAATAACCACACAAACTTCAGCTGCTATGAGACGTGGTCTACGGAAATGTAATTGTTGCTAAAATGTAAAACTAAGTTATCATAACATTTTGTGCGCAGTATTTTCATTGTCATTTTTTTCCCATAAGATTATGTCTTGAATTTAATACAACAAAATACAGTTCTAATAAATTTGTGGGGAAAAACACAACTCTTTGTTTGCCAATAGTTTTTAATATATTTATCGATTTTCATTTGTATGGACACGGGGTATTTTACTAATTTACTATCGAGTAGATACCAAATGGTGCTACATATGAGTTGACTGGATTCGAAATATTAGTTCTGAAGGAGGTTGAGCGGTATTCTATCAGAATGTCGTGATCAGCATAATCACACACAAAATGAAGAACAGGTGATTTCCACTACCCGATTGATGATTAGATCAGTTAAACGAGAATCTACCATGCCCTTACTAACAGGAGCCTCCCAAGGGGCCAGGAGGCCCTGTCAAACAAAGAGATATCCACAGACAGAAAAAGAAGAGAAAAAAGTGCAAATATCCAAACAAGGCATCTATAGACACACACCTTGTTCTGTTCGGTCCTCCTAAACTGATCACACAACAGTCCCAACTAATCTCTTCATGAATGACCTAGCATTTGACTTCTGCAAGACATACGTAGATAACAAACATAAGAACCCAAAACCCAAAAACAGTGCAGAGCATTATCATAATAATTAATAAAACCCCTAAACGCTAAGCTCCATAAGATTGATTTTCACGTAATATAACCTATTAAACAACCACCAAGACACCTAAAATAAGAAATAGAGTATGAAAACTAAAATAGCAGCACCTCATCAGAACCTTGATCTCGTATTTGATCGAGAATAATCCTCTTCTTCTTGGAAGTGCAAGTCTCAATGGAGACCATCACTTGTCTTTCCAATGCCTAAATCTCGGCTTCCTCGATCACTCTTGGGAGGAAAAGAAGAGATCAACTTTCGGGACAAAATCCAAGAACAATTGCATTAGTTTAGGCGAAGAAATTGATGTGTAGGGTACCTGATGATGAGAGAGAGGTAGCTGTAAGACAAGTTGACAGCTCCAAATCTAGAAAGCACCATAGGAGTGATGCCAATAACTCCAATCCTACAAACAAGCTGAGGCATGATGAAGTGGATCCCCTTGCGCCAAAAGAAATAGAGCAAGGCACAGAGAAACAA
>JAULKJ010326669.1:0-18946 GCA_032355405.1 Rubia balearica
CATGGCAGAAATCAGTTTTCACTTAGTTCACAAATTGCCAACTCAATTAATCCATGAGATGTATTTTTGACTTTACAATTTTGGAATAACATTGATGAAATTGTTGAACACCTTTATCTAACTGCAACATCACCTACTGATGGGCAGCACAAGGAGGAAAGAAAGCAACTTTCGAAAGGTAATGGGTATGGGAAGAACTTGAAGTCTATCGTGGAAGTGGAATGGTTCCATAAATTATAAATATGGCAGTGTGTGGAAATGGTTTGATAACAGCCCAGATGAGGAAGATGAGAAGGTGAATAAGTTGAAATTTTAGCGAAGTATATTCAAGTTCAAGTAAAAGATAAACATGAGTGGCCTGAGAAGAAAAAAAGAGAGGTTGATGAAAAGCAAACACATCACTCCCTTTTACATAGAAAGTTAATGATGGATTCCTCGATAATTGGAGAGACGAGAAAGGAGCGGAAAGATATTGAAACACTTGAGATAAACAAATTACTGGAAATGGATTTGGAAATAAATAGGGGGATTGATCACATTTTCTTCTCGCTTACCAAGAAATATGAAGTAAAGAATGATAATCTGAGCTTTCTGCTAATCTCTCAGTTTGGAAACACGATATTGCTAACATAAGCAAGCCATCAAGAAAGAGAAGAAAGTTCATAAAACCATAGAAACTAATGACTCGGACATCATTAAGCTTAAGTAGAAAATTGATGTAAAGAAGCTGGAAAACATATGCTTGATCAATGGTTGAATGATGCCAAGGAATCTCTGGAAAAAATCCCGGTACATGAATCACTAATTATTATTTTTATTTCTTGACTCTCGTGTTTATACATAAGTTCAAATATCTGCATCACTTCACATTGATATTTATTCTGATATTATAAATGCAGTCACAATTAAACCTATTCATGTGTTTTGTAATTGATTATTATATAATTCAAAATAAATGTCTTTATAGTTGAGTGTGAAAAAAGAAAAGGAAGTAAAGGAAAAGGCGATCCAGCTCTGCTCGAAAGAGAAAATGATACAATACTAAAAATGGAGAGAGAAATTGGGTAGCAAATTAGGCTGGCACCGATACAAAAAGAGTCGTAAATGTAAGAAAAAGGAACTGCAACATGAGGATTTCAAATGCGTCGAAGATTGTTGTGATTGTTGCCAGCTTCAGGTTGATCAAAAGATTGAGATTTATTGATCCGTTTTTTAGGTTAAGCATATTGCTCATGAACATAGCATTGATTTCATGTGTGAACTTTTATGTACTTCTTTGTTGAAGGCCATTGATATGCATTTTGGTTTGAATTACAATATTTGTTAGATGTTGCGTTTCCCATTCCGGCCTCAAGCTATCCAACTCTGATACAGTATTATTTCATTCCTAAGCAAACATGTGTTAAAAATAAAGTGAAAGTGATGAATGATTTGTAATAGCGATAACCTATAGATGCAACAAATAACTACTACAAAATTTTCCATATATAATAGATAAGCAACAATATTAGAGCCCAAATATTTTTGTCACCGACAAAATCTAATTTGTTCATTTTAGACCTGTCATACTCCTATTTATCTAGACAGGTATAGTAGTGAATATTAGCGTATAAATACTGAGTAAAGATAAGATGAAAAAAAATGGACGAAAAACCTATATTGAGCATCGTACCATCTCATAAACAGTGATACAATTAGAGTTATTGTAACACTTTTCTTGCAACACTTATTAAAATGAACAATAGCTTGTAAAGTGTTGTTTAAACCTTCGAAAATTGTTACCTAAATCTTGAAAAGTGTTGCATTAGATCCAATAAAATATCACCGAATGTAATACTAAAATGGCCACCCCTTGAGGATGCAGTTGGACAAGTGCAACACCATAAGCCTCCTATACGCCCACAATGTAATCCGGGATAGGAAAGGTAAGACCATACATCAAATGATATTACTATACACTAACAAACACAGAAGGAGAGACCCTCACCTTATCACCAACACCAAGTATCCTAACCTCACAACTATTCTAATAAGAATGATGCTCTGTCAAGGAAGCTATGTAGTTGAAGGTAATTACACTATTAGTACTCTTACCTTGGTTCACCAAATTTCTGAAGTACATTTATCCTCACAAAGAGAAATTTGTATATAACTGTTAGACATGCCGCTTTACTCAACACCTAGCAATGATTATTTCATGTACCAGTCAATTTATATTTCAAAATTCCCTTATATTTTGGGCCACTTGTAAACACCACCCAAAGTTATTGGAAAACATCACCTTCTTCCCACATTTCTTTATCATGAAATCATCTTTCGCTAAACAACTCACTACTAACCAAATTGACAAGTTTTTATGTATTTGCTCTAGGAGCTTCGCTCATGTGTAGACTTCCCAATCTGATAAAGAATTTTTCCTCGCTACACAAAAGAGTACCACCTTGCAGGGACCAATCAGTTTGCTAAGCGTGCAGTGCACCTCACTTGGGACAATAGAAAAACACCTTAAAATGAACATCCTCCACAAAACCACAATCTAGAAATGAGGAGGGAAAACAAGTAATCCATGATCGTACGATCTAACATTTATAAATAAATACACATGGCGACAAGTCAAGTAATTAAGTGATTCAAAACAAGCAATAATAGAAAATATAATAATACTAGCTTGGTCGTTGGAAATTTCTCCCAGTGAACACCCCTGTGATTTTTTTTGTAGGTACTCAGAGAGGTTGGGTTTTTGGTGATGGTTCCAAGAAGTAAGCTTATCCAGGAACCCCCCCCCATTACCTAGAGTTAAGTCACTTCTTATAGGACAATATACATAACATGCATTTTCCCACACAACATTGGAAAATGCATGCATAATATATTTAGTAGAAAATTCTTGATACCCAACATTTGTGTGGTTATAGGAAAAGAAATGAGTTCTATCCATAAAAAAACCTACCAATAAAGAAAGAATAGTTTCAATTAATTCATGTCTCTATATTTTTCAAAACCCAACAAAGAAATGAATTCAACCATAAATTTAGCATTTAAATTATGAAAAATGAAACATTAAAACACCTAAAAAATATATCATATCATGGGTTTGTATAAATCATGCCATTTATATTAAAGGAGCAAAAATCCATTGATGAAATATGATAAATTGAAAAATTGCCTTTCAAACCATCCGGAGCTTCAAATATCATCTGGCTACCCTTTAGGATAATCGATTTAAAAGCTATAATTTTCTTTACCCTTATAATACATTTGAATGTATGTTACAAGAAAACTGGTCAAGATTGTCCACTTATATGAAAATTTACCTTTTACAGACGTCATGTACAATCATTGGTCATGTGCTAGACACAATTTTAATTGATTAAAAATGATATGCCATTGTCAGAAATTAAATTTCCTACAAACCATCGAACATAGTCGAGAAATGGTTGGCGTCGGTGCCCACTTAGTCCAAAAGATACTCAAACGATACCATTCCTATATCAATAGTTTAATTTTAATTTCCTCGATTCCCTAAAAACCGAGACAAAACCCCAATTATGTACCTCAGTTTTAAAATAACCACGGTGAAACATGTTTTTTACTGTATTTTCTGGAAAAAATTGTATGAAAGGAAATTGTTACCTCGGTTTTCGTCATTCTTTCCGTAAAACCAAGGTAAAGAGGATAAAGTAAAATATGTGTTTTCCTATAGTGTCATATTCAAAATATTACCAATTATATAAAAATTTAGTCACCTTTATAAACATCACATCCCTCTATTCCCTTATTTAAAAAATTCTTCAAAGATTTTCTCTACTCTAATAGTACTTAAATATTCAAAAAGAGGTAAAAATTTAAAGAAACACAACGTCTCACTTTATACGTTCTTGATTAAACCAGATATAAAAAATGTAACAATCTCGGTTATAATCCACCATCAACCAGACACTCTGTTTATTTTATTAAATCTTGCACATTTTTAATATTCATCCGCACATAAAAAATTACATACTTTCTTTTACGGAAAAAACTCAAGTATTTTTCATTCATTCATTAAACTTTCACACTGTTGATCAGATAATTCTTTCCACGCATTTCAGTTTGTCTAAATTATTACATCCAAATACAGTGTTCCATATATAGAAGGACAAACATAGAAGGACAAAGAAAGTAAGTTGTTTAAATTGGGGATATAAAAAATGACAATTTATATTTTGCAATTATTTTGTTATATTATATTGGTCTATTATTTCTCTCAAATAGCCGTATTTTAAATAGATAGAATCATACATATTTAAAAAAATGATATCCAATTATTTTTACTCAATTATTATTCTTATATTGTTCTTGTTGACTGTGGATAAGTATTAGAAGGTACATTGACATCTATATGGACAAATATGGATGTAGTGGACCTGACATTCTCATTTTTCCTACTTTTGTTGTCATGCATATATGTACCAACTTGTATTTTTGTGTAGTGATAAGCCACATATAAAAATAGATTACCGTCCGAAAGTATTCATTTTGTACTCTTTCTAAATGAGTATATACCGACTTTAAGTTAGTGGTACCATAACAAAACACACCCAATGATTCATTCTCCATTTATTGGTAAGTTTTCAGTTCTGTTATATCTAATTAGTTTTATTACTAAGAATATACATATCTATATTCAGTTTTTGAGAAACTGTGTCAAAAAATAGTAGCTGTGTTTGGAATCGGTAAAATCTGTTCACCGTCTTCATAGGCACGTATTTTAAATACCCCTAAAAATTGCAGTTACTCCTTAAAACCAGTGCTAGACGGGGTCCATGGGGTAGTGTATCACATTGCTACCACTAAGTTTAATAAAAATAAACCCATCCTCTTAAGTACGATAAGCACTAGGAAATCCCTACACAACATTAACTGTTGACAACAGAGGGTAGAAAGCTTCCCAAGATACGCTACATTCACCACCATGGAGGTGATAAAATAAAGAAAATAACATGGGAAAAACCTCTTCTAGGCCTTACAACATACCTTCCTAAAACCCAAAGTATGGGCACCCTCTGAGGATATAGCAGGAAAGTGCAACACCATAAGCCTCTTACACACCCACAATGTAATCTAGATTAGCCAAGGTCAGGCCATACATCAAATGCTATCCATACATACTAAGTAACCTAGTTGGAGGGACTTGCACCTTATCACCAACACCGGGTATTCTAACCTCACAATCATTTGACTGATGCTCTCTCAAGGCTACTACGTCATTGAAGGTAATTATTTTGTTACCATCCTTACCCTTGTGTACCATACTTCTGAGTACATTTACCTTACACAGAGAAATTGTGTACTACCGTTAAACATATTTCTTTACTCAACACCTAGCAATAATTATTTCACCTAATGATCATTTTATAATCCAAAATTCACCTACATTTTGGGACACTCGTAAAAAAAACCCAACATTAGGGGAAAACATATCCTTCTCAACGTATTTCTTTACCCATGAAATCATCTTTCGCTACATAATAACTACTTACCAAATTGATAAGTTTTTTGCATTCTCTCCCCGAGCTTCGTTCATGCATTCGCTTCTCAATCCAATAAAAAATAATTTGTCACTTTGCCGAACATTAATTTGTGGCGGAGGGGGGGGGGTCCTTATGGTATATACCCACTCAAGCAAATTTTTACCTTATGATACCAACCTCAGAGAGGCAAATCATTTTTCTAAGCGTGCACAACACCTCACTCTAGACAACAAATGAACCACTCACCACAAACACCTTCCACGAAACCACGATTTAGAAAAGACGAGGAAAAAAATGTAAGTCATGAACGCACAATCTATCATCTATAAATAAAGACTCAAGATGAAAAATCCAACAAGGGATTTCAAAAAAAGCAAAAACTAATAATCCAAACTTAGTCCTCGGAGCTTTCTCTCGGGCAACACCCCAGGATCTGTTCCGGAGATACTCGGAGAGGTTAATTTGCAGTGCTGGTTCTGGGAACTATATTGATCTAGGAAGACCACTCGCATCACCTAGTGTTACGACACTTCTTCAAGGACTATATACATGAGACACATTTTCCCACACAACGTAGGAAAATGGTTACTCAATAAATTAAGCTAAAATGTTTGATACCCAACGCTTATGCGATAGTCGGGAAAATAAAGAGTTCCATCAATGAAAAAACTGACTGTCCAACAAATTCTAATTTCAATTAAATTATGTCTGCATTTTATCCTAAACCCAACCACGAAATGAATTCAAACATAAATTTAATTTGTATACTATGACGATGCAACATTACATCACCTAAATCAAATATCATGTCATTGGTTTGTATAAATCATTCCATTCATATTAAAAGAGAAAAAAAACCCAATGATGAAATAAGAGAAATTGAATACATACCTTTCAAACTCTCTCGAGCTCCAACTTGTGTTGGGACATCACTTGGCTACCAGTTGGGGAATCGGATTTGAAAGTCAAAATTTTCTTTACCCTTACAATAAGTTTGAAGGTTTTTTTTCAAGAAAATGGTTAAAATTGACAACTTATACGAAAATTTACTCTTATAGTTGTTATGGATCAATATTGGTCATGTGCCAGACGCGATATTAATTAATTAAAAACCATATGCTGATGTCGGCAACACATTTCCTTCAAACCATAAAATATAGTCGTGTAATAGTTGACATTGGTGCCCTCTTAGTCCCATAGAGACCGAAACGAGACCCTTCTAATGTCGGTACGTACTTTAATTTTTCTTACCCAGGTTCCCCAAAAACTGAGGAAAAAGCCCAACTAGTTAACTCTACTTTTAAATAACCAAGGTGAAACATGTTTTTTAATGTATATTCTAGAAAAATTGAGTTAAAAGAACTTTTTACCTCTGTTTTCATCATTTTTCCCATAAAACCGAGGTAAAGATAATGAAGTAAAATATGTGTTTTATTGTAATGTTATATTCAAAATATTTTCCATATATTTAAACCTTTAGTCATTTATAGAAAGAGATCTCATCCATCTATTCCAATATTTAAAACATATTCTTCGATGACTTTCTCTACTCTAATAGTACTTGAATATTAAAAATGACATAATCAAATTAAAGTAGCACAACATTTCTTTTTATTTGTTCTTGATTAAACCAGAAATCGTAAATGTAACTATCTCGGTTATAATCAACTTTCAACTAGATGCACTGTTTATTTTTTTACGAGATTGCATATCTTTCATATTCATCTGCATTTAAAAAAAATCTCACTTTCTTTAATGGAAAAAACTAAAGTATTTTTCATCAATTTATTAAATATTTAACACTCTTGACTACCAAATGTTCTCACACATTTTAACTTGTTTAAAATATAACTTCC
This sequence comes from Rubia balearica, assembly GCA_032355405.1. Taxonomy (NCBI): domain Eukaryota; kingdom Viridiplantae; phylum Streptophyta; class Magnoliopsida; order Gentianales; family Rubiaceae; genus Rubia; species Rubia balearica. Next base: position 7,370 of record JAULKJ010326669.1, read on the forward strand.
AAATCTAATCTAGTGTTTCATACAAAAAAAACAATGTATGTTGTTTAACTTGGGGATATAGTAAAAACTTTTATGATAATTAACTAGTTGTCTTTTAAAGAGATAGAACCTAACATATTTAAATATATTAACATCCATTTATTTTTACTCAAATTTCTTTTATTACATAAAAGGGATAAGTATTAATGAGTATATTGTGGACACTTATCTAGATGATTTTGGACGTTATGGAATTTTCATTTTCTTTTTTCCCTTTCGTTGTCGTATATGTACCAACTTAGTTTTAAAGCTACACTTATACGGATTTTATGTCCGCTTTCAGTAATTCATGTGTTCATAATCCTAGTTTTGAAAGGTGCATTTTTTGTATGTTCTTTGGTTAACCGGATTTCTTATTTTTAATCTTCAATGATCGAATAAAGTTGTCCAAATGCAGGGACTGGTGGAAAGAGAGTGTATCATGTTGGATCTACATCCCTTCCTAATTAGCTTAATTATTTTGATTTTATAGATGTAAATTCATGGATACCATTATGTTTGACGATGTGAGATTGTGTATCTTGGCCTGATTTCTTTTTTCTTCTTCTAGATCTAAAAGTTGTAATTAATTATTTCTTCGTTTCGAATGGAAATCTACTTTTCTCCAGGAGCTTGCCATTCATCATTCGTATTTTGGGTGTACAAGAGCAAGTCTTGACTCCATAGATTGGTAAGTACTCTGAAAAACCTATTTGTAATGTTCATCAATCTCATTGAAGAAAACCTTTTAATTTAGCCCCTAACAATTTGTCTAAATAAATGTCCCGAATATAACAACTACTCTAATATGAATGATGCTCTGTCAAGGAAGCTATGTTGTTGAAGGTAATTACACTATTAGTACCCTTACCTTGGTTCACCATATTTCTAAAGTACATTTAACCTCAGAAAGAGAAATTTTTATATAACTGTTAGACACACCGCTTTACTCAACACCTAGCAATAATTATTTCATACACCAATCAATTTATATATTAAAATTCCCCTAGATTTCGTGCCACTTGTAAACACCACTAAAATTTATGGGAAAACATCACCTTCTTCCTACATTTCTTTATAACGAAATAATCTTTCGCTAAACAACTAACTACTGACCAAATTGACAAGTTTTTATGTGTTTGCTTCGATAGCTTTGCTCATGTATAGACTTTCCAATCTAATAAAGATTTATTTCCTCTCTACACAAAAGATGACCACCTTGTGGTACTCGTAGAGGTTGGGTTTGCAATGATGGTTCCAAGAAGTAAGTTGATCCAAGAGCCCCTCCCCCTCCCCGCATCACCTAGAGTTAAAACTCTTCTTATTAAAAAATACACATGACATGATTTTCCCACTCAACGTGTGAAAATGCATGCATAATGAATTTAGTTACAAATTCTTGATACTCGACATTTGTGTGATTATAGGAAAGAGAGTGAGTTCTATCCATGAAAAATCTACCAATAAAGAAAGTATATTTCAATTAATTCATGTCTTTTTTTTCAAAACTCAACAACGAAATGAATTCAAGCATAAATTTAGCATTTAAACTATAAAAAAAATGAAACACTAAAACACCTAAATAAAATATCATATCATGGGTTTGTATAAATCATGCCATTCATTTTAAAGGAGAAAATATCCAATGATGAAATACAATAAATTGAACAATTTTCTTTTGAACCATCCGGAGCTCCAATTTGTGTTGGAACATCACCTGGCTACCATTTAGGATAGTCATGGACAACCATTGGTCACTTTCCGGATGCAATTTAAATTGATTAAAAATTATATGCTGACGTCAAAAATTAAATTTCCTACAAACAATCGAACATAGCCGAGAAATGGTCAGTGTCGGTGCCCACTTAGTCCAACAGAGACTCAAACGAGACCATTCCTATATTGATTGTTTAATTTTAATTACCTCGGTTCCCCAAACACCGAGGTAAAAGCCCATTTATTTACCTACATTTTAAAATAACCATAGTGAAACATGTTTTTTACTGTATGAAAGGAAAATTTGACCACAATTTTCATCATTTTTTCCGTAAAATCGATGTAAAGAGGATCAAGTAAAATATGTGTTCCCCATAGTGTCATATTCAAAATATTTCCAATTATATAAACAATTAGTCACTTATGTAACAACATCACATCCATCTATTTCCATATTTAAAAATTTCTTCATAGATTTTCTCTACTCAATAGTAATTAAATATTCAAAATGAGGTAAACATATTAAAGAAAAAACGTCTCATTTTATACGTTCTTGATTAAACCAGATGTAGCAAATGTAACAATCTCAGTTATGATCCATCATCAACCAGTCACTCTGTTTATTTTATTAATCTTGCACAGTTTTAATATTCATCTGCACGTAAAAAAAATTACATACTTTCTTTTACAGGAAAAACCTCAAGTATTTTTCATTCATTCATTAAACTTTCATACTCTTGATCAGACAATTATTTCCACACATTTCAATTTGTCTTAAATATAATATCCAAATATAGTGTGCCAAACATAGAAGGACAAAGAAAGTATGTTGTTTAAATTGAGGGATATAAAAAATGATAATTTGTATTTTGCAATTATTTTGGTATATTATATTGGTCTATTATTTATCTCAAATAACCGTATTTTAAAGAGATAGAATCAAACATATTTAAAAACAATGACATCCAATTATCTTTAATCAATTATTATTATTATTATTGGTATTTTTTACTATCGATTAGCATTAGAGGATACAGTGACATCTAACTGGATAAATATGGAGGTAATAGATCTGTCATTCTCATTTTTTAAAAAAATTGTCGTGCATATATCTACCAACTTGTCTTTTTGTGTAGTGATAAACCATATATAAAAATAGATTATCATCCGAAAGTATTCATTTTGTACCCTTTCTAAACGAGTATTTATCGACCTTTCAGTTGGTGGTACCATAACAACACACCCCCAATGATTCACTCTCCATTTCTAGGTAAGATTTCAGTTCTACTATATTTGATTAGTTTTATTACTAAGATTATACATATCTCTATTCATTTTTTTGAGAAACCGTGTCAAAAAAATAACAGCAGTGTTTGGAATCGGAAAAATATTTCCACCGTCTTCATAGGCACCGATTTTAAATACACCTAAAAACTGCTACTACTCCTTCAAAAAACCAATGCTAGATGGGGAGTTCATGGTATAGTGCATCATGTCTCTACCACTACGTTTAACAAAAAAACATATCCTCCTAAGTACCACAATCACTAGGAAATCCCTACACAACATCAATCATTGACACCACAAGGTAGAAAGCTTCCCAAAATCAGCTACATTCACCTCATAGAGGTGATGAAATAAATAAATAAAACATGTGCAAACACCTCTGTTGGTCCATAAAGCACACCTTCCTAAATCCCAAAAGTATGGTCACCCTCCGAGAATGTAGAAGGACATGTGCAACACCATAAGCCTCTTACACATCCACAATGTAATCCAGATCGAGCAAGGTAAGGCCATACATCAAATTCTATCCATACATACTAACAAACCTAGATTGAGGGACTTGCACCTTATCACCAGCACTAGGTTACCTAACCTCACAATCATTCAGATTCAACTGATGCTCTCTCTGGGCTACTACGTCATTGAAGGTAATTACTCTATTATCACCCTTACCCTTGTTTACCATACCTGTGAAGTATATTTAACCTAGCAATGATTATTTCACCTACCCATCATTTTATAATCCAAAATTCACCTACATTTTGGGACACTTGTAAGTAGCACCCAATATTATAGGAAACCATGTCCTTCTCAATGCATTTCTTTACCCACGAAATCAACTTTCTCTACATAATAACTACTTACCAAATTGATAAGTTTTTATACATTCTTTCCCCGAGCTTCATTCCTACATTTTCTTCTCAATCCAATAAAAAAATCTTGTTTTACCGAACATTAATTTGTGGCAGGGGTAGGGTCTTATGGTATATACCCACTCAAGCAAAGTTTTGCCTTGCGATAGCAACCTCAGAGGGACAAATCATTGTGCCAAGCGTGTAGAGCACCTCGCTCTGGACAACAGATGAACCACTCACCACTCACATTTTCCACGAAACAATGATTTAGAAAAGTGGAGGGAAAACATGTAAGCCATGAACACATAATCTATCATCTATAAATAAATACACAAGATGACAAATCCAGTAAGGGATTTCAAAACAAGCAAAAACAGAACAAATAAATAATTCAAACTTAGTCCTCAGAGCTTTCTCCCGGGGAACACCCCAGGATCTCTTCCGCAGATACTCAGAGAAGTTGGTTTGCAGTGCTGGTTTTGGAACAATATTGATCCGGGAGGACCACTCGCATCACCTACTGTTACGACACTTCTTCAAGGACTGTATACGTGAGACACATTTTCCCACACAATGTAGGAAAATGTTGCTCAATGAATTAAGCTACAAATTTTGATACCCAACGCTTGTTCGATAGTCGGGAAAATAAAGAGTTCAAACCATGGGAAAACCGATCATTGAACAATGTATAGTTTCAATTAAATTATGTTTATATTTCTTCCTAAGCCCAACCGCGAAATGAATTCAAACATAAATTTAGTTTTTATACTATGACAATGCAACATTACACCGCCTAAATCAAATATCATGTTATTGGTTAGTATAAATCATGCCATTCATATTAAAAGAGAAAAAAATCCAATGATGAAATAAGAGAAATTGAATATATACCTTTCAAACTCTCTCAATCTCCAACTTGTGTAGGGACATCACTTGGCTACCATTTAGGGGAATCAGATTTGAAAGTCTAAATTTACTTTACCCTTACAATAAATTTGAAGGTCTTTTTCAAGAAAATGGTTAACATTGTCAACTTATATGCAAATATACTTCTACAATCATCACGGATAGATATTGGTCATGTACCAGATGCGATATAAATTAATTAAAAATAATATGCTGTTGTTGGCAACACATTTCCTTCAAACTATAACATATAGTCGAGTAATGGTTGGCGTCGGTGGCCTCTTAGTCCAGTAGAGACTGAAACGAGACCCTTCTAATGTTGGTACGTGCTTTAATTTTTCTTACCCAGGTTCCCCAAAAACTGAAGAAATAGCCCAACTACTTACCTCGGTTTTTAAATAACCAAGGTGAAACATGTTTTTTACTATATATTCAGAAAAAATCGAGTTAAACAAACTTTTTACCTCGGTTTTCATCATTTTTTCCATAAAACCGAGGAAAAGATGAGGAAGTAAAATATGTGTTTTATTAAGTGTTATATTCAAAATATTTTTCATTTATTTAAACCTTTAGTCATTTATAAAAAGAGATCTAATCCATCTATTCCAATATTTAAAACATATTCTTCGATGATTTTCTCTACTCTAATAACACTTGAATATTAAAAATTACATAATCAAATTAAAGTAACACAACGTTTCATTTTATCTGTTCTTGATTAAACCATAAATCGTAAATGTAACTATCTCAGTTATAATCAACGTTCAAATAGATACTTTGTTTATTTTTTTTAAGAGATTGCACATCTTTCATATTCATCTGTATTTAAATAAATTATAACACTTTTTTTAATGGAAAAAACAAAAGTATTTTTCATCAACTTATTAAACATTTAACACTCTTGATAACTAAATTCTCACACATTTTAACTTGTTTAAAATATAACATCCAAATCTAATTTAGTTGTGCCATATATAAAAAGAAAAAAGTATGTTGTTTAAATTGAGGGATATAGCAAAAAATATTATGATAATTAAATAGTCATCTTTTAAAGAGATAGAACCTTACATAATTAAAAATATTATCCATTTATATTTACTCAAATTTTTTATTTTTACTATATAAAGTGGATAAGTATTAATGAGTATACCGTGGACACTTATCTTGATGATTTTGGACATTATGGATTTTTCATTTTCCTTTTTTGCTTTCGTTGTTGTATATGTACCAACTTAGTTTTATGGTTATGCTTATACGTATTCATGTTCAGTTTTAGTAATTCATTTTTTTTAAAAAACATTAACCATCTCAAGTATGGATGGCGTTTATTAGGCGCCTCGAACCTAATAAGAAGTAAGTAAATAAGTATAATTACAAAGGAGTTGTGGTTATCCAATATTAGTACAAAGTTGCCGTTGAAGTGATTCCAATCGTAAGAACTCCACCCCTTGTGTCAAACTTAGATTGGCCAGACTTCAAATGCATACTTTGTAACTCCTACATATATACTCTTAAAAGTATTTCAAAAGACTAGTATTGAAACTAGTTAACACCAATGAGTTGGTGTTGTTGGCCCGATGGAGCTAATCATCTGATCCTCAAGGCTGCAGAGCATCGGGAGCATCTGGTTTTAGTAATTCATGTGTTCATAATCCTAGTTTTGAAAGGTGCATTTTTTGTATGTCCTTTGGTTAGCCGTATTTCATTTTTTTATCTTCACTGATTGAATAAAGTTGTCCAAATGCAGGGACTGATGGAAAGAGAGTGTATTATGTTGGATTTACATCCCTTCCTAATTAGATTAATTATTTTGATTTTATAGAGGTAAATTCATGAATCCCATTATGTTTGATGATGTGAGATTGTGTATCTTGGCCTGATTTCTTTATCTTCGTCTGGGTCTAAAAGTTGTAAGTTAATTTATTTTTTTCATTTTGAATTGGAAATCTGCTTTTCTCTAGGAGCTTTCCATTCATTATTCGTATTTTGGGTGTGCAAGAGCAAGCCTTCACTCCACAGATTGGTATGTACTTTGAAAAACCTGTTTGCACTGTTCATTGATCTCATCGAAGAAAACCTTTCAATTTAGCCCCCTAACAATTTGTCTAAATAAATGTCACAGATATAATTTAACTCATATTAAATACATTTTGACTTGTATATATTTCATAGTAAATACAATGTCACAAATAGATTTTGCCTCGGATTAGCACCACAATATCATCAATTAGAAAAGATATTGACTAAATAATAATGGAGAATTCTATTGGTACAAATTGATTGTCATTTGCTCAGAATTTTTATTTTCATCTGCTTCATACTTTCTTTAATACTCTTGCACTAAGTAACATTAGATGCGGTGAAAGAAGGTGAAAGAAGTGAGAGGAAGTGATGCTTGGAAAATCTTTAGTAATTAAAGTTTAATTTTATTGTCGTTGAAAAGTCTACAAACATTTGAAAGGAATGAGATTATGGAAATATTGTTTAATATTTTTTTACTTCTTCTATCTCACAAAAATAAGTTGTTATCAAATATATTCTTCTACGTAATTTTTTATATATATTTATACTTTTAAAGTTTTTGTCATTCAAATTTGTTGTCGTTTACACATTTTAATTTATAATTTCTAAAATTTCAATATCCAAATATTTTTGTGACGTACAAAATATCATTCCAACTTTAGATACTTTATTTTAAAAAAAACATTATGAATGGGGGAGATCTTTATTAGGCTCTTCAAACCTGTTAGTAACTTTCGTTACTCAAAAGGAATCGTCGCCCGTGTTTGTAGAATAACCTTGAGAAAGGCAAAATGGTTGCCTATTGCATGCTTAAAGTTGGAAGTGTTCCCGAAAGTAACACCTCCACCCCTGTGTCGATGTTAGATTCATGCCAGACTCCCAAATGTTGTTAAGCAAAATTTACAATAAGGATGATCCTATGTTTTGATGAAACCTTAGTCCCCGACTGAAGTTTTGATTCAGTTTGGCAGCCAACTCTAAGCTGTCCCTTGCATCACCATTCTTGAGTTTCTTTGCATCCAGCATTATGTGAAGCTTTCCCTTTTTTGAGAGTTGTATCTCAGCTCTACAGCATCCATTTTGTAGCAGCGTTCAAGTTGCAGCAACATATTACCTACGCATCTGTCTTCAGCATCATTTATTCCTTCTATGGAAACTGCCTTTTCCTTTTGCCTCCATTTTCACAGTCCTGCAAGCTAAAACATCAGCAGTATCTTATTCGTTCCAAAATTCTTTGCACAATGATTTGAACTAACTAAAATATCAGTATTCATTCTTTCATTCCTATGATTCTAAAGTCCTGCAAGTTGATTCTATCAAGTCCAATCAAAGCTTTGATATTCTTTTTAAAATCACAGTACGAGATTGAGGTTTGAGATAGAGTAGATGAAGCAGCAAGTTTTTCTAATACATCGGCCACTTTATTTCCCTCTCTATAGATGTGTGTGACTGGGACATGATTTAGAGAAATGTGTATGTCATGCATCAGATGATATATGTTCCAAGGTCCTTTCATAGGGTGTCTAATCTCCTCAATAGCCTTAAAGCAATCAGTTTCTAAAAAGAAATCATTCAAATCCATAGATGAAGCCAAAAGAAAACCCTTTTGCAATGCCAGAATTTCAGTGTGTAAAGGTGAGGTTGCGTATAATTTGTGAACTTCAGCACGAATTACAACTCCCCTCTGATCCCTGATTATTAATCCAATTCCACAGATTTCATCCATTGATTTCCAAGAGGCATCCACATTAACTTTTATTCCGGTTGGTTTTGTCCACGCTACTGTCCTAAAAATAGGTTTTGGTGAAGGCCTTATGGCCAGTGCCAGACCCTTATGAAACCAGATCACGTCACAATCTGTGTATGAGTAAAGCCTATTCCTATAGAAGCAAGAAAATATATCAACTCTAATAGACTCAAGTATTGATGAGATAATTGGTCTTTTATTTTAATATAGCATCCAGTTTCTCATCTTCCAAATGTTCCAGCACACAAAAGCAGGAGTTACTGTTATTAAGAATGAGTGCATCTTTGAGTCTACAGTTGTAGTCCAGTAGCAAAACAATCTATCAAAGATAGAGTCAAATCTAGGAGGGGAGATAGCGAGAAGTTTGTCATAGAAGGACCAAATTGTTTTAGACAATTCACAAGCATTAAAGAAATGGTTCACAGAATCCTGATTATTGCAAAGAGGGCATTTAGATGCCAGACTGATGTTAGAGTATGAAAGAATATCATCAAAAGGCAAAATTGTATTAGAAAGTTTCCAAAGGAATACAGAAACTTTCCTGGGAATGGCCTTGTCCCAAATCTTTGTTAGGATTGTCAAGGGTCTTCTTCTTTGAGCAGTTGCATTGAAAGCAGTCTTGAAAGTGAAAGCTCATGTCCTTGATGGTTTCCATATCAATCTATCCTGTCTTGAAGATGTAAGCTCGGCCTCCTGCAAATAAATGGGAATATCATATGGCAGGTGTTGCAGGAGAGGAAGAGAAACGTGTTTATTGTTAATAAAATTACAGATTGAGGAGTGTAAGGGTAGTGTTGGAATTGTGTCAGTGTAATCCTGGAGAGAACCATAACCAGTCCAGTTTGAAGTGTAGAAATTTGAAGAACCTTCTCCATGGATTACCCTGGAGTTAAACTCAGCCAAAGTGTTACAACTGACAATCCTATTCCAAGTCTGTGATTTTCTTAGTGCTTGTGGTATTGACCACATCAGTTGAGCCCAGAGTGTATCACCACTTTGAAATTTCCACCACAGTTTAAGGGAGAAAGCATCAATTATGTCACAGAAATTCCTTAGACCTAGTCCATTTTCAGAAGTTGAGTAGGACATGTTTTTAATGCTTTTCCAAATCTTTTTACTGCCAAACTCATTTTCACCCCAGAAAAAAGATGTGATTTTTCTCTTTAAGTCCTTAATGACATTGTTTGATGGTATCATGGTAGCCCAAATGTGTTGAGGTATGGAAAACATTATTGTTTTGATAAGAGTTAGTTTCCCAGCCATACTTAGCCATTTATTTTTTTCCATTTTTCTAGCATTACATCATATTTATCAAGAATTTTCTGGAAATAAACAGTTTTAGGCCTCCCTGTAAAGATTGGGCAACCCAAGTAATTAAAAGGGAAAGTTTCCTGTGTCATACCTAGATGTGTTCTAATCAAAATGTTGTCTCTACTTGAAGCATATTTACTGACATAAAAGCTACTTTTAGAGTAGTTTATTTTCCGCCAACAGATTTTTTCAAAAAACTCTAAAAATGCCTTTAATCTAGTTAAAGTCAGTGGTGTTGCTTGAATGTAAATCAAAGTGTCATCAGCATATGAAATATGGGAGACTGGAGAAACTTTATGAGGCAAAGCAAATGGAGTCAATTTGTAATTAAGGAAACAGAAAGACAAACTTCTACAGAAAGCTTCTGAAAACAAGTTAAAAAGAATAGGTGAAAGAGGGTCTCCCTATTTGATTCCTCTTGAAGGTTTGAAGAAACCAGCTGGCTTTCCATTAATGAGCACAGAGAAACAAGTTGCTGAGAGGTTCCCTAATATGATATCAACAAAAACTTCGCAGAAACTGAACTTTAACAGAATGGCATGCAAGAAACTCCATTTCACCCTATCAAAAGCCTTTGCAAGGTGTAATTTAAGGATGCGGTTTGGATGTTTTGCCTTATTGTTTAGAAAAGCTGTCATTTCTTTTGCATACAAGACATTATCCAAAATATCTCTTCCTCTCATAAAAGCTGATTGAATCTTAGAAATCAGTTTAGGCATGAATGAGTTAATTCTGTCTACTAACAATTTGGTGAATACTTTGTTAATAAAATTGGATAAGCTGATAGGCCTGAAATCATTGAAAGAAACTGGAATTTCTTTCTTTGGTATCAAGCATATCCAAGAACTCAATATTCCTGGTGGAATATTTGCTCCCCTCATAAAATCTATGGTTGCCTCTAGCAGGTCTGCATCTATTGTATCCCAATTATGTTTTAAAAAGGTAGGTGTAAAACCATCCGGACTTGGAGTACAGTTCTGGTCTAATGAGAAAATAGTTTCCTTAAGTTCCTTTAGGTTAGGCTCCTTTGTTAGAGTAACATTGTCCTGCAGACTTAGAATTGTGGGGATCTGATTTATGAAATGATGTTGGAATAGTTCAGAGTCAGCCTCTCATTCTTCAATTAGCAGGTTATGGTAAAAGGCATTTGCCTCCTTTTCTATCTCTATGTGATTATCTAGCCATATTCCATTTTCAGCTATTATTTTTGTTATACACTGTTTTAATATCCTCTGTTTCACTGAGGCATGAAAAAACTTAGTATTTTCATCCCCATGTGTTAGCCATTTTATTTTAGCCTTTTGTTGCAAAAGAGCTTTTCCTCATGTAGAGCTCCTATTAAAAGTGCTCTTTTCTTATTTAGAAGAATTAAGTCTGCAGTATTGTTGCTATTTTCAAAGCAAATTTCCTGTAGTCTTAATTCCTCTTCTGCCTTTTTCAAATTCTGATTAATGTCTCCAAAATTTTCTTTATTCCAAGTTTTAAGGACAGGTTTTAATCTTTTAAGCTTAAGAAAGAACTTAATCATACCAGTTTCCAGAATTGGCAAGTCCCAGTTTTCTTTAACCATGCTTGTGAAATCCTTTCTAGCTAGCCAAACATCCAAGAACCTGAAGGGTCTAGGTGATGAAGGAATGTAGCTACCTATGGTAAGCAGTAGAGGAGTGTGATCTGATGTATGCTTATTGAGAGTATGTATGGAGCTATTTGGGAAAG
>JAULKJ010326680.1:0-10234 GCA_032355405.1 Rubia balearica
CACAAAAAAATCATCAAAACACATATATTCTATAGTATGTTCTTATATAACCTATATTTTTTGCAAATGTACTGATATAACCCTATCAGTTTTCATAATGTGCTTATATAACCCTACCTGTTACAATGGCGGTCTGGCGACAATATTTGGGATATTAATGACTCTAAGGGTAATAAAGTCATTTCCTATTTTTTTAGTATTTTTATTTTCATAAGGAAAAAAACATTTTTAAAGAAATTCCAGCTAAAAGTTTTCAGAGAGGGTTATATTAGCACTTACACTGATTATCCAGGGTTATATTGGCACTTATGTCAAGTAGGTAGGGTTATAAAAGCACTTTTCTCCTATTTTTTGGTAGGGTGAAATTGACTTTTCCATCAAATCTGGCCTTCAACTGTCTGAATGGGTAAAATTGCACTTACATCTACTAGGTAGGGTTATATCTGCACTTTCACTTATCAAAAAGTTATATTGGTACTTATGTCAACTAGGTAGGGTTATAAAGGCACTTTTTTCAATAATCTAAGCTCAACCACTTTGCGGCAACTCTTCATAAGAATAATCCAGTCTGACTAACAAATGTTCACGTAAAGGAACGTTGAACACACCAACAACCTTGAGTAACTAAATAAATTACCCATAACTGCCGAAATATTCCTCCATGTTAGAAGAACATAGTAATAAGACTCAACTTAGCCACATAAATAGGTTCGATAGAAAAAAAACATAGGAATACACCTCGAAGAAATTGCACTAACATAGTCAACATAGTTAACGCTAGTAAAAAAAGCTCAGCTCACAAAGCCAAAGTAAGACCCCCCCAAAAAACACAATACTTACAATAATATTAGGGAATACAACCTGATCATTAACTACATACATATAAACTCCTAACCCTACTATAACCAAAACCCATAGTACTTTAAGGGAAATAGGATGACAATTTACTTCATCTTCCCATTCTTCTATAACACCACCGAGTCACGCAGGTAGAAGGACGGACTAGACAAGTCAACAAGATTGCCTCGCTTATATGCCAAATCACCTGTGCGGAACTACGGGCGGTATGTTTATCCAAATCTACCACCTATATAACACTCCTTCTCCCGGCTGCACGCCAGAGAAACCTTGATCTATAAAACCCACATTAGCTCTTCCTCTTACCTGCTTGATCGGTTTCTGTGATGATGTCATAATACCATGATCAATCACACACACTATTTCGCTAATCCCATTTACCATTCCTGACAAAAGGCATATAAACATCATATTTCAGTAAAAAAAACTTTACGATTCATAATACATTTGAAAAATACACTTACATGACATTGTCATTGCCCTAACCTAATAACATAGGAGCAATACCTCCCCCAAATGGAGAAAACCCTCCATCCAACCCCGACCACCACATAACTAGTGATGAGCCGAATAATAGCTAAGATAACCCACCTTGCACGGTACCCTAAAAGCCATCTCCTCAAAATTCTATTTTCATGTGCTAAAAAATGGGGATAACAGCCCTTATACACGTACAACTTGGCCTCGAGCTCCAATGATCAGGATATTTATAACATTTAAATTAATACAATACACAACCCAAGAAATGAACTAGCCAAATAATTGGTATTAAAAAAATAATGCCAAATTACACTTGAAAAGGCATAAAGTACTAAACCCACGTGGCACCCTTATCTAAATGGTTAAGGCCCACATAATATAAATGTTAGGAAGCCCTCAACAAAGCACTAAAGTCTAGTATCACATAATCCTAAACCATGAAAAACATAGCTACTAGATCAGGGGGATAAGCTAGAGCTTTGCATAACCCTAGAAAACCACCTGCCTGTGACACAAGTGTTAATTATAACTATCTCCTTACCTCTTCGACGCGATCATAACAACTCATCAAAACAATACAGTAAAAAAAAACCTAGTGGATGTGTAAGGGTAACCTTTACGGTAAAACAACAAGATAAAGCAACAAGCGTGCAACCATGAATTTCTGATCACCAGGACCAACAACTCGCCACAAAAATATTGTATTTTTCTTTAAGAAAACCTCACTAGGTCACCTTATAGCCAATTTCAGAATAACGAGAGAACATAATCTATAAATACAAATAAAGCAGTTACATTATAATCCATACTTCCATCATAATACACATTAAATGGCCCTAGTGGGAAACATCCCAATATTACAAACCAAATAATCATAACCAAACAATGAGATTGCTTCACTTAAAATCCTAAACCACCCTAAAAGAAATACAAGTGGTTGATTCGGTCAGAACCACGGGTTGTACAATCCTCCTTCCTCTCACAGCTATAATCAGAGGAGAGGCTCCGCAACGAAACACATATTGGTTCTTCTTCATACCTATCCATCAAGTTATCAAATAAGCATTTTAACACCACCCCACCCCCGTACAGTCGTTGGTCCTATTCACTGATCCTATAAAAGCAAGCACCATAGCTAAATTAACCAAAACAACCCAAAATTAAAGTGCCTATGGTACAATCAAAACATACTTAATAAGTCAATCATAAGAAGAAACATTTTCCAACATAACCCTTGTCATCAAAAACTGAAGAGACTGACAACAATGCCAGGATGATGACCCCCTATATAGACATAACATCGCATATGGCATCAAATCATTGTAATACTTAAAAGTACTTAATGTACCCCCACGATTCTCTAGAAACCAGCTTGCCAAAGAGACCGTTTGGGAATACAGAACGATAAATTTCATCAAAAAGTTAAAACAATGTTGCTTCATTATGGATCGTTTTAAAACAAAGGCAAGAAATAAATTATAACTTAAAAACACATCGCACCAAGAGAAAGAGACCACAACCTCGCAAACACTTGTAAAGTCATCACCTCGCGAGTAGTTGTATACCCCCACCTCCGTTATACTTAATGATACTAATAACTAAGTACACATTGTGGACACGCATAAAGAAAACCATGCTGGTATAGCAACAGTGTAATTGGACACAACTTCGTATACGCCTGGAACACCACCAGCCAACGAAACAAGTGACCAACCATTAGCTGCTAAACCATGAGGACCATAAAATACATCCTGGTAGTACTATGTGATACAATAATATAACAAATAATCACAACATAAAAAAATCTCGATTCGTAATCTTCACTGGGGAAAAAATTCATTTACATACAATGCCTCACATGCAACACCCTAAAAACTTCAAGGCTAAAACTATCAAATCCTCCTTTCCATCACTTGAACCACTAGCATCATTATCCAAGTATGTTGGTAGGTCAAAACATCACTAAACTCTGAAAGAACCCCCATCCACATTGCTCATCGATCATATCATCGGTTTCATCCGCCTCTTCATCCGCGCCCTTCTGATATTTGTCATACATGGATGGGGTGAGCTCATTGAGCGTATGCAATATTGAAAATTTTTCTAACTCATCAAGCATGCAAGGCCCGAGCCTCGCCTAGCTTTATAGTCTCGGCATCGTACAACTTTTCAATATGTAAATCAGGGTTCTGCTTATACACCTTCATCCATGCACGCAATCACTCTAGTTCTGGGATATTAGGATACACCTTCTCAAAGAGCTTGTAGAAACCCCGGGACTTTAACAATCTGTTTATTAGCACCTAAGGAAACATAATATTTGCATGACTCCCCTATTTTGCAGCTCATACAGTTTTCCAGCTAACTCTATATTCACTCTCTTCCTTTCCTCATCTTTTTCTAACCTTTCAAACTTTTCCTCGTCTTTGCTTCAACTTATCTTATAGTCGGGTCATCTCCAACCCAACATCCCTCACCGTCTCTCGAAACTGCAAAATTAAACTAACCTTAATAAACATTTATGAATAAGAAAACTAATACACTAAACAACTAAAATCATACTGGGGAAACCCAAATTGGAACTCCTCTCATGGCCACAATAGTAGCCTGACCAAATTCTGCACCCCATGAAGGGGGGACAAACACAGAAGGTGTATCACTAGAGCTCGCCACAACCTTACCCCTCTTATGAAGACTCTGCTACAACCCTCATATCCTTCCCCTCATTCTTCTCTTCGTTATCTGTAGGCAGCTGAAGACTAACTTGGACAAAGCCATCCCTAAATAACATGTATAAAATCAATATAAAAATATACTTACTAAAATCATTGATCACGGGTAAATTATAATTAAAAAAAGTTGATTCCCCTGAGGATGACTAATCTCCATAGCATAGAGTAGCATTTTCCTAACAAGCCAACTCTCCTTAGCCAATCTCCCTACTTTCTTAGACCGGGGTTCAGTTACGACATCACGGTTCCAGGGATAACATAAAAACCTTCTACTTTATTAATAAAGAAATATTGGTCTTTCCAAGGACAAAAATTACTAGGAAAATTTCTCACAAGTTGAACAACATATATTGTAGGATAAAACGTGTAGGCATCCTTAGAACTAGCATTACGAAAATCATTGGGAGGATGTCGGCGTGCCTCTCAAAGATACTATTTATAGGCCCTAATTGCTGCTAACTACTAGAAAGTAGCTAGTGGCAAGTCGGGTCGTTCACGAGGAAAAGGGGATTTTATCGAGTGTTGGACGTAGTTAAAAATACAAAACGATGTCACTTTAAGTGTGTGGTAACAAATTGGGGTTTTTGATTTTAGAAAAACTCTACGACCACTTTTATCAAGTAAAATTAACAACCAACTAGCACAACACAAGTAAATACGATTATAACGAGTCTTGGGTGCAATTGGTTTACATTTCTAATTAGCCTTTGATTATTGATTAATTATCATGCTATCATATATTAATTACATTTTGTGGAGAACTTGTCAACATCTTTCGAGTGAATACATTTTTCACCTCTTCTCGGTTATAGCTAAAATGGGCGATCGGCGCCATAAAATAGTCATAACCCTTGAGTCACTCAAGACGATCGGGATCATAGAATGTCCCAAGGATAGAAATAAACATGGAAACAAATACAACTAACATAATGTCCTACAAGAAAGAAACATAGAGATAGCACAATTATATTTTCTAGAATCAAGTGCTAAAATGACCTTAACTTTAGACTGAAAGTGACAATATAACCCTACAAAATGAGAAAGTACCAAAATAACACTAACTTTATGATGTATGAACCAATCTCACCCTGGGCACCGTTGACTTCAATTGTCAAAGGGAGATTTGCCCGGAATTTAGGGCATGCCAATTTTATCCTTAGATTAAAAAAAGAATAAAAGAGAAAAAAGGTATTTATAGCTTATGGGGTCAAGGGCATTTTCATCATTTCAAGTATAGTCAACGCCCAATGATGAGTCAATGTTGGAATAGTAATAAAGGTTATAAATATATTTTTTCATAAAGTTAGGGTTTGACATTTTTTCATTTTGCAGGGTTATATTGGCAGTTTCAGCCTAAAGTTAGGGTTCAAAGTATAAAAATCCCTATTTTCTAGTAACGGCTATGAGGATAAGCTTTTATGCTAGGAGTTAGGAAGGTATGATTCACAAGTGTTGGATAAAGAGAATGAAAGAAGTACTCATAAGTAGGACCATGAGCGTCCCGCTCCCCCATGGCAGTAAGTGCCTCTAAGCCTGCTCCTCCTGCCTAAGTCGGCGTCTAGAATCTGGATTGAATGATGGGTCCTCATTCATGTAGGAAGATTGTACCATGGCAATGATAGACTCAATGGAATCCCCAATCACATCAAACCACTAATCAACCATGTCAAACTCACGAGTACAATACTCATGATGCTGATGCATGTGTAACTGATGCATCTGCTGGTGAATGGTCGTGACCCTCTCATCAAGACTCGTGACTCTCTGGCCCAGGCTAGTGAACTTATCACCATAGTCAAAATTATACGGCTCGACGAACTCGAGTGTAGGCACTTGTGGCTGTGGCTGTGGCGGTTGCTGTAGTGGATGTCCTCGAGGGGGGAAAGTGAGGTATCGATATGTGGGCTGAGTTTTCAACATTGAGGGCTACCAAAAAGTCCCTCGCAAACTCCTGGTCAGGATTTAAAAATAGACTGCGGGTATTTTTGTCGTCCGAGATATCACAACCCCCCATCATGAGTTTAGATCATAAATTCTACGCACTATATATCCAAAAAAATTGGTCAGGATCCTCGGTAGTCTGTATGACCTTCGACTCTACAAGTTTGTCAATGTTTTAGAGATACTCAAACTTCCCCGTGAAAGACTCCACAATTACCTGTATCTCTAAACCTAAAGCCCTCGCTATGATAGTAACCATGCTCCTGTACTCATATGCCTTTTAGCCGGGGTAGAGAATTCTTGCACAATCGGACCCAGAAGTTTACCCAGTTTGAATGGCTCTGCATCAAGGAACTCATCGCCCAAAGGAAATTTAGATCGAAGTGCGAGCACTGAGAGGGTTCCCTAAGACAGAAGAGCATTATTAATAGGAGGTGATGCACAAATCTCAACGCATAATAGACAATGAGTGAGTTCTTATCCATGCTACCAATTTCTCTCCTCGAGATCGCTAACAAAGACAATGCCAAATTGAAACCGGGCATTGTGAAAAAGTCTTCCACTCCCACTTCATAGTCCCAACCAACTTCAAATCATCATAACTAAGTTCACACCTAACATTTTTGAGGTTTAATGTGATGTACTGGCCAGTCTCACACTCTTCCCTCTGCATCGTAGCCAGAAACTCCAGAGTGAAACGTCAAAATGTGGGCTCCTTTTTGTTCAACAACATCCCAAGCTAGCCTTATCCAGTAGCTAAAATACGGGACACTCCAGGCCTAGGTGTGGAGAGTGGCTAGGTTGGAAAATTTAGCCACCATAATTTCCCCGTTGACTAAGTTTGTCCATCTCGAGGCAAAACTCCTCGCAATTTTGGTTAAACCCATATAGTCGATAGTAGGGGTTAGGGATGAACTAGCATGTGCTCTACTTCTCTTTAGGGCCATGATCACAAAATTCAGCAACAAGACAGTCGAATATAAATAGTAATTGCCAACAAAACCTCAAATATCACAATCACCCCAATATGCCAAAAATATCACCAAGAACTCCAATAATTTCACCAACAACAAAATTCACCACAATCATCATCAATAGCATACTAACACCACAAATATTTCCAAACATGAAATTCCAATAATACCACTATCTATCACAATAAAAGAATTCCCCAAGAATTGGAGAGTAATTACTGGAAGAACGTCGAGGAATGTGCGGAGAGTGCCAAATACTTCCAAATCGAACAAAGTTTGGGCAATTTGACTAAAATTTCAAGAGACCCCAATTTTCCGGGTTCTTGGGTTTTTAAATCAAATTTTGAGGGCTCTATGGTATTTGGGTGTTGGGAGATGTGAGGGTGGTAGTAGGGAGATGAGAGTGGATGAATTTGGTTAGGAAGGGGTTATTTTCTGGCAAAATAATGTGGAGGGAAGGGGAAGGGTGGGTAACAGGAGGAGGAAAAAAAAGAGAAAATTTGTGAAGTGAGGGAGAATTGACCGAAGTGAAGGCCTCTTATCCACGATCGCCACAGACCGTGAAAATATGCCATGGTCTGTGGTACCTACCCGGGTGGAATTATTCAATCTGGCATTTTTCGCCATGAGCCATGAAATAGGCCAGTCCAGAAAATGCTCTACAAATCCCATTTTTTTGCTTCCGAAATTTGTTCGCTTCACAAAATTTTCATTTTCATGCCAAATCAAAAACATGAAAAACCTATTGCTCCAAATTAAAATTGATAGAAATCAACTAATTATTTAATATAAAGGTTAAAAAGTATCAAAATTAAATTACCTCAATGCAATGTCACGAATAACGATCTGGATGATCAAAACCAAGTTCTAAAATGTCATCGGTACGGCGTAGTCATATTCCAAAGGCTCTACTCACTAAATGGGTCATCAAGAAGGGTTTTCTTGACTAGTTACGGTTGAAAACTTTCATAATATGACTTCAAATGGTTATCATTTACCTTGAAGACTTTGGAACTCTCCTTATTCATAATTTCTACCGCTCTATTTAGGGAAAATTTCACCACCACAAATGGACCAATGCACTTAGAACGGAATTTACCCGGGATTTAATGAAGGTGTGATTGGAATAGAAGAACCTTTTGACCAGTGTCAAAGTTCTTTCTAGTGGTCATACTATCTGGTTTTACCTTTGTTATGTCCTTGTAAATTGCGTAAATCTCATGAGAGTCATTTCAAATCTCCTCAAACTCTTGAAATTGAAACTTTCTATGTATACCAGCCTCATCCAAATTCACATTGAATCTTTTAATGGCCCAATACGCTTGGTGTTCTAGCTCAACCGCATATGGAGCAGACGCGATAGCTACATATGCAGCAATAGCCTGATTACTGTACCCGTGAGTTTGACATGTTTGATCAGCGATTTGATGCGCTCAAGGATGGCATGGAGTCCATCATTGCCATGTTATGATATTCTCACATGGATGATGACCCATCGCTCGATACAGATGCAAGATGCAGACTCGGGAAGCAGGAGCAGGCTCAGAGACACACTCGCCGCCACGGAGGAGCGGGACCCTTGTGGTCCTAGTAATGAGTACTTCCCTCTTTACTTTATCCTACATTTATGCTTTGATCAATTATGTGCATTGTGGACAGTGTTTGATTTTAAATGTGGGGTGGGGGAATTAATTTTGTATGAATTACTAGCATGTGTTTGATATGATATTTCTCGCTTTTAATTGTAATTAATAACTTCTAAGGAAATATTTCAATAAAAAAATAGAGAAAAATAATAACATCACTAAGTTGATAACGCGTTCCCAGGAAATTTAGGCAAAAATGGGGGGACACGGATAGATTGAAGTCCTAATATCGCATCATGATTTTACTCAAAAATGGGGACTGTGTCAATTAAAAGAAGGAAAGGGAATTCCCAATTCTTATTTAGTTACTGCAATTGTTTGACTTGTATATTAAAAAACAGGACTTTGGGAATTTAAGTATGAGTAACTCGAGAGGGTGGTCTAAGAAAAAAAAAGAGGCCTAAAATGTGTGGAAAAGGTGAGGGGTGCATTAGAAAGAATGAGAAATTAGGATGAATACCGATAGGCCTCTTGGTAACAAAGAGAGAAATTAAGAGAAATGAAAAATATGAAGGCTCATTTTTCCACATTGGAAACTCTTTGGTTAGATTAAGCCTCCTTTTGCCTTACCTTTGGATGATGAACACCTAACTTTGATGCTATATTATGTTGGGGAATTCAATGGGTAGAAATCCTTTAGGTTTAAATATGGGGATGGGTAGTCTTTCTTGTTTAGAGTTATGGGAATTTTCAAAGAAAAGATCTCGAATGTTTTATAGGGAAGAATTCTTAGGAACCACCTTAGGCCTTAATCATTTATGGGGTGTTTATTGTGCTCAATTTATATCATATTTTAGCACATTCGAAGTATGATTTTTAAACATATTTTATATCCCAATACTTTAATTTATGAAGTGTTTTAAATATCATTATGAAGACTTCTACTGAAGAGTACGGATTTGAAGTGTTCGGGATTGAAGAGGCGGCGAGATTCTGAAGAGAATGCCAATTATTTTGGAAATTGGTAGAAGCTGAGAAGAGTGCTTGCCACGGTTCGTGACATATTTGCACGGTCCGTTGCCATGATCCGTGGCACATTTACACAGACCGTGACACTTGGGCTAGTGGACCATTTATGTTGCTTGTCTTCTTTAATTCTAGACTATAAATACCCCCTTCTCCCCCTTCTCTCCTCCATTCAAGAACCCGATTTTCTCTCCTTCAAAACCCTAGTTTTCATTTATTGTTTGTCTTTAATACTATGTTTACCATGGAACTTTTTTCTCATTTGTTATGGATTTTTTAAATCTAGGTTAAATATACTCTTGAGAGCAATTGATAAGCATTTCTAGTATGAATTTCTAAGATTTGGGTTATCCTATTATGTTTTTTTATTATCAAATTTGTTTTGTGCTTTGTTGTGTGATTAATGCATGGTTTAGACTAGGGTGATCAACTAGTTGATGATTATGAATATATTATTTGTTTGGTTTTTGGTCAAACCCAGACGACTTTGTCTTTTTGTCGATGTGATTATCTTTGAACTAGAGTTACTTGGATTTCCGATAGGGTTTGGTTTATTTGAAGTAGCCATTCTTCCTTCATTAGGAAAAAAAGTTGGATTAGAATACGTCTGGGTAGGAACACTTCCGCCCATCATTCT
>JAULKJ010326690.1:0-10233 GCA_032355405.1 Rubia balearica
CGGGGATTAATCGGTCTAGGCGGATTTGTATTATTTTATTATTTATATATAATTAATTAATATAATAATACAAAAAGCAATTAAAAATAAGAAATTTAATATATATTAGAGAGCAAACACATAATTTGATGTTTATTTTAGTGTTTTAGTGAAAAAAAATTTAGGCAGTCCAGGCGGTCCAGACGGGATTAGGCGGGATTAGGCGGTCCTAGGCGGGCTCCAGGCAGCCCAAACGCCTAATCGGACCGCCTAGCACTAGGCGAGGCGGAAGCCAGGCGCCCAGCGCCTAGCCGCCGCCTAAGACCGATTTTTAGAACACTGCATAAAAACAAGTACGTCCAGAAGCACTCAATAGGGCAAACGGCCATCTACCATCTTTGGCTAGAGTACATCCTTCCTTTCCCTTTTCCGAAGCATTTAGGTAGTCTTTTGGCCTTCTATAATATTAGCACCGGTCAACTTCATCCCAACTGTATATTATTCATCTTGGGATTTCTAACATTATGCAACTGATTGACAATCTGAGTCTCTCTCCATCTTCTCTGGTCCTTCTACGAACATTATCCTAATCGAGAGGTTAAGGACATCTTCACTCTTTATTGTATGAAGTTGGTAAAGCCGGTCATTTTCCAGATTCCTTCTTCCACTAAAAATTAGAAATATGACTTCCTCTTTTCCTTATTATCTTCCCCTTTTCCTTATCATCTTCTACAATTAAAATCCTTCTACCGTGTTCGCTCCCAAGAATACTGGTGATGGAAAAAATAAGAGCAAGAACAATTGTATCAAAGGTGGCTGCAACAATAACAACAATCGCATTTGGAGGCCAATCCATCAATCGTAACAATGAAGGGGGTGGCATGGGATAAAACAACAAGAATCGAAACAATTGTATGGGTAATATTTTGGATTTTCATGTTTTTATTACCTTCCACCAAATATGTTACTAATAATGTGCCGTTGGTAGGAAATAACCCATCTAGTGAAAATTTTAGCTCTAATCCCTCTTCTAATTTTTGTGATCTTTGTTGGAATCCGGGATACCAAGTTGTGTATTGTATCCGCCTTTTTTTATCCAAATTGTTTTCCATCAAATTAAGAAAGTGTGACTCATTTTTTTGTTGCCTTATCTGTTGGTGGTGAAGTAGATGCCTGATATCCGGATTTTGGGAGCTGCCTTGCACATGACTCACCAGGATGGTAAGTTCTCTATTATGCTTTCTTATAATGGATTAAGTTCAGTTGTTGTTGGTGATGGAACCTCCCTCCCTATTAAAAATATTTACAAAATGAATATTAAGATTTCTAAATGTCCCCCTCACCATATCGTTCGTCTTTCATGTCCTCAAACTTAAACATAATTTGCTTTTAGTTAATATGTTATGTAAAGGCAATAATTGTACAGTGTGCTTTAATGATTCTTCAGTTTGGGTAGAGTACAAGACCAAGGGAAAGTACTACTTTGGGGTTCTAATAAGCATGGTTTCTATCCTATTCAACCTGCCATAGTCAATCATTCGCTACTAAAGAGTCGTGAAATATCAGGCATGCTCATCTTCGTCACACCTCTTCTAATGTCATAGGGCCTTTAGTATCAAATAAAAGTATTTAACGTACTTCAAAGTTTAATGATGATTGTATTTGTCGCAAATAGGGCAAGGTTCATCACTTGCCTTTTGAAATAATACAATATTCTGCTTCATATTCTTTGTATTTTATTCATAGTAATCTTTGGCAATCATCAGCATTATCAAATAAATGTTTTCTTTATTATATTGCTTTTGTTGATAAATTTTACAGTTTATATGCATTTATCCCTTTCACAGTTTTTTAACTTTCAAAATATGGTTGATAGTATTTTTAATTACAAAACTTAAATATTTTAACGTGATGGTGGGCCGAAATTTGATAATTTTATTCTTACTCAACAATTTTGAAATCATGAATTGTTTTTCAGAATCCTAGTCCAGGCACCCAGTCTCAGAATGGTTTTTTAGCGTAAACATAGGCATATTATTGAAATAGATCATACTATGCTAATTCAGTCTGGCTTGTATGGTGCAAGTTTTCAAGAAATTTTTACCAGGGCCGTCTATTTAGCATAAGCAATGTAAGCAGCAGAACAGGGTCTCTAATATTTTAGGGCCTCAAAAAAATATATTTTTAAATTTTAATTTGTAAAAAAATTAAAATTAATTTACCATAAATAATTGTGTAACTGGTTTGTGGGAAAATGGTAATGTATTTGTATATAGTGATTTACGTGTGTAACTTCCACATATACCCATTATTAATAATTACCGTGACTCTTAATCCATAAGAGTATGGATAATGAACTATGGTTATCTTTTATTTTCAAACATGTAACTTACTTGTTAATAAAAAAAACGTATTACTGGTATATAATAAACATTGTATCCTAGTGTACTACATTCTCCTAATTTGGGCACCAAAATATTTTTTACCCTTACTATGTAATATAATTCTGATAAAATTTACAACCAAATTATATTGTACTCGGGGAATGCTTACAAATTATGAGTAGTTATGTATAATTCTAAATCCCACAAATAGTGGGATATAAATTATCATTTAAATTTAAAAATGAATCAAATTAATTTTGTTATTGGATAGATCGTTCTTATTGTATCGGGACATTGTGTAAGAATTAAACTTTACTTATTTCCTGGCTCCACCGCAAAAGTTTAGGGATTCAAAATAAAAAATTAATTAATGTTTCCATGTAAAATAATCACTTAGAATTGTAAAAATATTTTGATATTATTTTATATAAATATATTAATTTTTTAGGACATCATTTTTAACCTAGCATAGGGCCTCCTAAATTTTGGAGACGGCCCTGATTTTTACCATCAATAATTTACCGAGCTCAGTTTTAGCGTGTCTTTCACCTTTCAAAATTCTATCGTTCACAATCTTATAGTTTTCTGAAAGTTTTTGGTTGTGCATGTTTTCTACTTCTGATTGATGCCAAAATAAATCAATTACAGCCTAAATCAAAATATTGTGCCTTTATAAATTATGTTTTTAACTACAAGGGAAGCAGATATCTGGATCCGATTATGGGTCGTGTTTATATTAGTTTTTCATGAGAACAATTTCCCTATCGTATTTTCTTTCTACTATGTTGAATTTGCCATTTTTCTATCCCCTTTATTTAAATTTGAGTAAATCTCGTCGAGTTAAGAGTTGTTTCCAAGTGTCAACGTCGCCGCTTCGTCGATTCAAGTTCCTGAGGTGGTATCTCCACCCCTTATCCTAGTCGCCGCTTCTACATAGGTCTCAGTCGTGGTTTCAATATCAATGGCACCCTTCGTGATGTCTCTTCCTAGCTCATCGGTCATTCCATCCTTAGCACCGGCCTCAGTGGCTATGGCTCGTGCCGCTGTCGAGCTCAAACCGCAGTCCATCTCTTCAGCGTCTTTGTTTCCGGAGCATGTTTCCTTGAGTCTCGTGTTTTCTCATCTCCATCTGCCATTTCTCTTGAGTCATCTCTTAATCATGTGTCATCTGTTCTCTTGGTTCAGTTTAGCCGTCTCCTTTACCACATGTTAGGAATGCTCATCCTATGGTTATTTGTCTTGAAGATGAGTATTTCCCAGTCCAATCACCTAATGAATTAAAAACATATGCCATAAAATAAAACCATGTACTTTTAAGCCGGCACTCAAATATCCCTGTTGGTATCAGGCACTTAATGAATATACGCCTTTAATTAAAATTGATACTTCGGAGTTAGTACCTCTCGAATACAATCTTCATGAACTCCCTCCGGTTCTTTAAGAGTGGCTCACTTTCCTTTTTGAGATAGTTTTTAATATTGTCTCCTTTCATTTTTTGGCAAATTCTAGGTTGTTTTCATCCACTCAATTTTCTTTTTACTTTTTCAATGAATTTTCAACCACTAATTCTACCTTCCTAAATCCTTGTACCAAAAGTAAATGTGCCACTCTTAAAGAACCGTAGGGAGTACTTAGTTGTAAATGGGTATATAAATTAAATAAAATTCTTATGGGTTTTTAAATCGATTTAAGGTCAGGCTTGTTATTTTCAGTAATCACCAACAGGCAAGTATTGAACATTTTGAAATGTTTAGTCCTGTTGTGAAACCTACTATTGTGCATTTAGTTCTTACCATTGTTATCTCTTTTGATTGGATTTTTCGTTGATTAGATGTTAAGAATGCATTCTTGCATGGTTTTTTTAAATGGGGAGTTTATATGCGTCAACCTAAGGGAGTGCGCGCCCATCAAAACCAAATTTCATTTGTTTTTTAACTTAAATCCATATATGAGTTAAAAAGGCTATGGGGGTATGGTTTTCTCATTTCCACAATTTTTATTATCCATTGATTTTAAATGCAACACGTGAGACACCTCTATATTTGTTTTAATATACCAAGGTCATATGTTTATTTTACTTCTCTATGTGAATGATATTGTTACACAAGTTGTAGCTCTTCTCTAGTTCATAAATTCATTTTTATTCTCTAGTCTCAGTTTAATATGAAGCATCTGGGGGTTCCCCATTATTTTCAAGGCATTGAGGTGTCACGTACTCCTTCTGACTTGTTTTTCCCCAACAGAAATATGTGTCTGATTTACTAAAGAAATTTCATCTTCATACTATTAAATATGTATGCACACCTAATGTTTCTAGAGTCACGGTGTCCTCTATTGCGGGGAACATCTTGTTGATCTGCCAGACTATCGTAGTATGGTGGGTGCTTTGAAATATTTGACTATGACCTGTCCTGATATTGCTTATGTTGATATGGATTCTCGGTTTATGCTTGCTCTTCGTACTACTTTCCTTTGTGTTGCAAAGAGAATTTTCAAGTATTTGCAGGGTACCTTGAAGTTTGGTATTCATCTGCACTCGGCGAGCTCCACTGCATTAGTGGTGGCTTTTATGATGCAAATTGGGTTGGTTGTTCTAACAGCCATTGCTCTACCATTGGCTATGTCATTTTTCTATGAAAGACTTTAATTTCTTGGCGCTCTAAAATAACCTATTGTGTCCAAATCCACAAATGTAGTTTAATATAGGGTTGTTGCATACAGTGTTGCTGAAATAATTTGCCTTAGTCAGCTTATTGCTGATTTGGGGTATTTTCTTCGTCATCCAGTTACTCTCTATTTTGATAATATTTCTACCACATATCTTGCTACCATTATAATTCACCATGATTGTGGCAAGCATATTAATGTAGACTACCACTTTGTTTGTGAGATGGAAATTTTCTTGTTAGATGTGTTCCTACACAATTACATTCTAGTGTGTTGTTTTGTTAACATCATTCAATTCTATCGGTTATTGAACCCCGTAAAGATTGAGGGAGTATATTTTCTTGTTAGATGTGTACTACCCAATTACATTCTAGTGTGTTGTTTTGTTAACATCATTCCATTCTATCGGTTATTGCACCCCGTAAAGATTGATGGAGTGTATTAATTAGGGTATAAGACTCGAATAGACTTTTCTATTTAAATATAAGGGTTATTTACATTTATAACCCTGACTTTAGACTGAAAATGTCAATATAACTTTAACTACTTATTATATGTGCCAATCTAACCCTAACTTTCAAAAATTAGTGCAGGAGTACCCAAAAAGTCCTATTTTCAGCGTTGACCCTCTCAATTCCAGCAATGATGAAGTAGAAAATGACCAAAATACCCCTGATCTAGAAGCTGAAAATTTTATCACCACCTCTGTCACCATCTTCCCCAGCCACCACTTCTGTTAGCCACCTCCTCTACCTCCGCCAACCACTACCTTCACCACCACTAGCCACCACCACCACCTCCCCCAACCGCCACTTCTACCACCACCTCGTTCATCCGCTCCACCTCATCTTTACTCAGACCTTAACGCCGCTCAGCCAAGCACTGGAAAATCAATCCCTGACATGAAAATTGAGACCTCCGCCACCCTCTCCCCTCCATCCGCCGTCGCCACCCTCCTCCTAAGCAAGAGACGATCGCCGCCGCACCAAATCCAGCCCCGGAGAACCCTGTTCGCGAAGAATTTCCACCCCAGCCCAGGCCATTCAATCGCAAGGAAACACCATCTTCGGTCGTCTCTACCGCTTCCCCGACAGAGAACACAAGGACAATCCGCCGACACCGACGATTTGATCTCCGCCGAAGGCATCCTTGTCTCGCTCTTTCACAACAGTAACACCAGCAACGTTATTCACCACCCTGCCCTAATCCACCCAGCACCGCTGCTGGAAACCTGCCTCCCACCGCAGAACCCTAGTCGCGGCTTAATTCACTACCCTCGAACCCACCTTCAAGCCCAAAAGACGCGGCCACCACCAGAAAAATGAGCCCACACCCAATTGCAATCCATCAATGGAAAAACAAGCTCAAAGACGAGGCCAAAAGCACCACTGCAGTTGCAAGCCACTGGAGGACGAAACGAAACAGAAGAAGCGGATGCGGGTATGTGCTCAGCGGGGAAAAACGTTTATAGCTCAGCGGGAAAATGGTGGATTTAGGGGTTCGATAAAGAAGTATGGCAGAAGAAGTGGGTCTGGAAAGGGGAGGGAACTGAAAAGACGAAAAAGGGAAGAAAACGGGGAAGGGGGGAAGAAAACGGAAATGAGTTTTCTTTTTTATTAATTTTTTTAAAATTTAAGGGCAAAATCATCTTTTCCTTAAAATTTGGCCATAAAGCAGTTGACTGAAAAGTCAAATAAGTCAAAGGTTATTTTGGCATTTTCTGAAGTTGCAGGGTTATATTAGCACTTTCATCCCAAACTAAGAATTATTTTAGCGTTTAACTCTAAATACAATTCATGTATTAAGAGTATCGAACTATGGAAACCACAATTATTCTTATTATATTGTACTGTTTTAAGTTTTCGATCTTATCTTCTTTCTTTCTTTTTCTTTTTCTTTTTTGAAAACTTATCTTTGAAATTCAAATATAATCATCCAAGGTGGTTTTTGTTCCTTCTGCGTGATTCGCCTTTCATTTTTCTACTTTATATCCAATATGCATATGCTCATTCTTTATTTATATCTAACCTGCCGATCCTTGCTTAAGAACGCAGCAGAATTGGAAATTAAGATCAAAGAAAACTATCTTCAGCTGCGCTTGATTCCTCCTTTTTTTCAGCTGCAACCTACAAGCAGGATATCCACCTAATAAGTGAGTTCTTGTCCCCATTGTTTTACGTACTACTTTTCCTGTATTCTGCATGGCCTCGTCTGGGCTTAACAGAGTTGCTTCTGGGTTTTTTAAGTTATTTGATGAAAAACTGGTTTAGTTTTAACTAGTGAACCTATATTCTGCCTATTTTTTAACGTAGTCCTAACCAAATACGTAAATAAAATAACGCACGCAAGACACACGACTTGGTTAAGCAGTTTGGTGAAATTCACCTACATCTGCGGGGTCTGCCCCGGTTCAGAATAAAGCCACTAATATGAAAGATATAGTACAAAGTACACCATATAACTATACTAATCTTTTCTAATTATAGATGTGAATTTTGCAAGCTCCCCTTGCTACCGATCCGCCTTGATCAGACTCCCTCTGACCTCGAAACTCGTTGACGCTGGATCTCCTCCTCCCGAGGAATTAAGGTATACGTTCTGAACTTTAGTACTCAGGTTGAGTGTGTTGGAACATAGTCAGTTCTGTCTCTCGAGAAAGCTACCCGAATGATTTGAAATCTGATGTGTAGATTTTCGTCTATTAAGATCTGTATTTTTGCAGCCAAATAATGTCCCTATTTATATCCATTGCATATTAGAATAGCTCCATAATTATCTCCATAATATTCCTATTCCTTATATGCTTTTGAAGCATATTCAAATCCCATAAATAAAGGGATTTTCCTTATCTTAAATATCCCTTAATATTTATATAATTCCAATTCCATAAATGTAGGGATTTACCATAATTCCATTATGCTTCTAATTCTGAATCAAATACCTCGTGATATATATTTTTCCATAAACCAAAATTGCAATATTTATTCCTTCCGCAAAACCTGCTCTTCACGCAGATCATGTTCCAACATGGTAAGTGTTTTTTCTTTACCATAAGTTCACAAATTATCAATCAATTAATTTATGAGATATGCGTGTATTTACATCCTCTCCATAATTCGATCACACGTGACTTTACAATGATGATAGAGGGTTTTGTAATGCTAGAATATCCAATAAAATATAAACTAAAAGACAAATGTGTGATATTTTCGATAATCAATTATTTACTGAATGTATTGTCACAGTTTATGTTGGAAATAATGGTTTGGCAGACATACAGTAATTATTATTTTATATTAGAGTTTTCGGCCTTTTGCAATTAGATATCCTAACATTTGGAAGGATTGCATTTTTTCGACAATGAAAAGATAGGAGAATTTTCATAATTAGAGAATAAATTTAAAACTCATATTTTTAATCAAATAAAGTTCATTAGTTAACAAGAACAAAATCAAGATTCAATAGTGGGAGTGCGCATTTCGTGAATCTTCATGGGTACATATGTGCATATATCGAGTAAGCACTATTCGATTGAAAAATAAATCTATATCAAACACAACTATCAAAAAATCCAACATGAACCATAACATTAATTCTTCGGATATTATTTTGATAACTACATTCTTGTATCTACATCATTTACATTCATATGATAATTATCAAATTTTGTACTTTGATGTGATCTCATTTTTAATTCTGTATGTTTATATATCAATATTCTTTCATATATATATATATATATATATTGTGGATGTGAGCTCAGTAAGACGGCTGACCCAAGCATCAAAGTCATTTTGCAGTTGAGTTGTTGTGCGTCAGTATTGCCGGAGGAAGAAGGTATTTATAGAGGTTTCAGTTCACTGATGTTGTAAATGTATGAAATGTAACTTTGATGTTTATTTATTGTTTAGTATCCCCTATTTCAAGTTTAAAATATCTTCTATTTTAATGCCAAGTTACCATATTCGTTCAATTTTCTGGCGAGCGTTTTCGGTTGACTTTTGGAGGTTATTATTATAAGTTTAAAAGTGTAATTATATTAGAGATCGTGCACAACGACTAATAGCAACACTAAACAAGCACGGTCTATATTCAAATGCACACCCAACTAATTTATTTATAGTCAGCATTGATGATTTTCAAATGTTAAAAATTGTGTATTTAAAATCAAGTGAGATTTCAATAAATTATTAATAATCTATTTTTCCAAGATTTAAATTATACTCGCATCTTATGGTCGCTGGCTCACCGATCAATGACACGACATAGCGCGCGGTGTACATGCATAAACTTACACTCATGTGCGCGGTTTGTGTGACCATTCATGAATTTTGTGGGATTAAAATATTTTTCAACATTGTACCATACAATATTATATTTATTATCATAAATGCTTCTAAAAAAATTTAAAAGGGATACATATTTCTTCCACAAAAACATGCACGTTGGTCAATATGTATTTGTGAACTTGTGGTTGAATTTTTGGTTAGAACTTAGATTATTTCAATATGGTTAGAGTACTTGACGAGCTTTATCGTCGTTGAATGATTTTTAAGCTTGATACCTTTTCTAATTTTATTATGAATGGACCACTATCCACCACTCATTTTTCTCTTCGTATTTTAAGTTAGTTCCATCCATATACGTTTCTTTTGGGAAAAAATGTATCGTATAAATATAAAACAATTGAAATAAATACACCGTGGAAAACAATGTGCTGAGTAAAAAAATGGAGGGAGTATAAAAAGTTTGAAACCGTTAGGACCAAAAATGTTCCAAGAATATAGTGATAACACAATGACCTATATAAAAAAGACTAGTGAAATAAATAATAATTTAACAAGTTTGCAAAAAATGATTACAATTATAAAACGAGAGAAGAAAATATTACAACAAAATAATCAGAATTAATGGTATGAGAGAGATGCCATCCATTTAAGACATGAAATGTTGCGCCTTAATCAATAATTCTGATCCACCATTCAAAATCTTCCTCAAAATAATCAGAATTAATGGTCCTTATCCCAGTTGTTATGATTGAATAAAATTTGTACCTTTTTACTGTAATTCTGACATTGAAAATCAGATGCTTTTTGTGGATCTCATTGCATACTCCCTCTGGTTTTTTAACATTGGCCTCGTTTGACCACTAGTTTTTACGTGCAATGTTTGACCATCGATAACTTTTCTTATATGTAATAAT
>JAULKJ010326700.1:0-10233 GCA_032355405.1 Rubia balearica
AGTTAACCTTTGAATTCTAGTATCTCTATGGAGGACCCCGAACTTTCCACTAACTACTCTTTAGTAGTTGGTAGTGAGTATAGGAGCAACATACAAATATTTATGTTTGCATCTTAGCACTTCATGGGTAAATTCTCCCAAAAGTATGACCCCATTGAGTGTGGATCAAATTTTGACACCGCTGGTGGGGGGGCTAGTTTAAAATTTTGATTATTAACTTTACAACAAGAAAAATGACCTATTACTTCTCCACTCTTACCTCATTTTTTTTTGGTTTAGGTAAAATAACCAAATTTAAAAGTTCTTTTACTTCGGTTATTTTTTCAAAGTAAATAAAATCTTTTACCTCAATTAAAAATTACCGATATAAATAATAGGTTTTTCTACCTTGGAAATTATAATAAACGAAGTAAAATGTTATAGAAATGAAGTAAATAATCCTTCCGAATAGTGTGTGATGTCGCATATGTTGTTTGAAAAAGCCTGCTGAAGTCGTATTATATATTTTTTCAACGACATGTACTGCGATGGACGACCGACGTGGTAGTTATATTGATGATTCATATTTTAAAAGTTAAAGTTGAAAAATATTGACATTGAACAGAGGAAGTATTATTTAAATATTTTATCAAAGGTGAGTTTTGTTATATTACGACAGAAAATGGTGGAATAAGAGGGAAAACCACAACAACCAACAACTA
Source organism: Rubia balearica (assembly GCA_032355405.1). Taxonomy (NCBI): domain Eukaryota; kingdom Viridiplantae; phylum Streptophyta; class Magnoliopsida; order Gentianales; family Rubiaceae; genus Rubia; species Rubia balearica. The sequence continues at coordinate 702 of JAULKJ010326700.1, forward strand.
CAGAATTTGTCCGTGGAAGAAAAGGATGAAAAAAGAAATCCATGTGGTATGTTTTTCCTTATTTTGGCATCTCTCTCTCCTCCTATTGTCCCATCATCCACATTCCACTCCACTTCACTCATACCAAACCGCTTCCTTCACATAGTTGCATAGTAAGTTCCCATGCTTTTTTTCTTGATTGTTTTTTTTTCTTTTGTTTTACCCAGGTTAACTTTTGCAGATTATAGTTGTTTGAAAGTGATTGACTTCAGTCTAGAAAAGTATTTTTTCCAATGATTTTAAAAATGATTGTATAAAATGTTTTCGAATTGTATGGTTGAAAATGGCTTTTAAACTCGTGCACATATCAAATAGAACATAGAGTCAATTATATATTGTTCAAATAAGGGAGTTAAATTATTAGAAAAATGGTAATCATTGAAATATCCTACAATTACTACATAAATTTGATTAAGCCGTGTTATAGTTCAAACGGAACAAAAATTGTAAGTTAATCGGCTTGTATACTGATGACCTTGAAGACAATTGGCCCCCCAACTTCTGTGACCTCGAAGAACAAGGTGTCCCCAATGGGTAGGCGGTTTCTAGAAAGGGACGTAGCCTTGATCTTCCCACCCCTCGAGTAGTTTATGCGTCACTCTTTTCCATAGCACCTCTGTACAATGGGGGTGTTTTCATATGGAAAGAGTGGTACAATGTCCCTTGGGATGTACAAAAGTCACAAAAAATATATTGATTAAAATATTTATAAATGTATATAAGCAAATAGAAACAAAAAATTTAAATTCCTTACGAAAGTTGGGGTTTTCTAATAATTCGGGTGCGTTACAGTGCAGTGGAAACGTGGACTATTAGCATGTCATTGTATATTATTTAAGGTCAAACACAAGTGGCTATGGGTTGCTCTGTTGTGCTGAGAACTGTATGAAGACAAAATAATATTAATATTTATAATGTGTAAAGATGTATTAGTAAATATATAAGTAAAATGGTAAAGGACCTGGAAAAAAGGGCGGCCAGATAATCCTTTGCCAGCCATTAGTCCTGAATAAAAAATGAAAATGTTAAGTACAAACTAGCATAAAAAATGCATAACGCAAAATGTGCCGCAGGTATATGTCAAACCAAATCAGTGGTTTGGTTGACATGTACCAGCGACGTCACTCTGTAGTGGACATAACCCAACACATGACCGGTAAAAAAAACAAGGTTGCATATATAAGCTCAAACGAAACATAAATGCCAATATGCGACATCGGTAACAATTTGGTTCAGCCGAAGGTCAGACCGACATAGGCGCGACATCTTATACTGAAGAACATATTACTAGAAATAAGAATGTACGAGATTGCATGCTAATCATATAAACCTACTGGTAACAGATACGTTACTGACATCACATGTATCTGATAAAGCCACGGGAAAAAACATGGAATCTTGGATAAATTTCCCCTTAACAACAGAAAATTAAACAAAAATGTCCTAAACATACCAAAACATGGTACTTACGTTTACACTCAAGGAAATTTCACACTCTAAAAATATGAGTAAATAATAGAAATCAAACAATTTAAAGTAACAGTTACAAAAATGTAGGTGTTAGAAGAGTAGAAAAATCATACCTTTGACAAAAGAGAAGAGAAGAGAGGGAGGAGACTGTTGGAATTCGAGGGAAACTTATGACTAACAGATTCAACTAATTGTCGGAGTCCATAATTATACCTATTTTGGAACGACTTCATTTTTTACCTTTGAGATGTCTACCTCGCATTGTGCAACGTTCTACCAATGTTGGTTAAGGTGACAACAGATCGACCCATGACCAACGTCACACGTTTATAAGGGCCTAACAATTTCACCCCGCAAGCCAGTCGGTCAACAGTTCAAATTTATTTCAAAAAATTGGTCGCAACAAATATTTTCTAGTTTCAGAATGATTCGGACAAATTATTAATTACACACAAGTCTTTTCTAGTTTTGTGAATGATCGTAATTTTAAAACATCATTCATATGTTAGGTTAAAATTAAGGATTCAATAACATTCGACAAATACATTATAAATTAATGATTAAAGATTAAATACATAAAAATAAATATTGTTCCAAATTCGAATAAATTTGTTTGAAAAAAATGTTCTGAAGTCTAAGCTAAACAACTAAAATTTGGGGGGAAGAATGATAAAATTAATGTGGTCCCAGAAATATTTAGCTGCTTGAAGTAGAGCGTGTCCCCTGAGTTCCTCAGCAACAAGAAACTCACTAAAACCCTTTGGCATTAGGTTCATGAGCCTCCTCTTTTTTGAGTAGTGCATGTGACACTTTGTTCCCATAAACCTTAGCACAACTGGTAACTTGTACGCCGGTAGGAGCTCCACAATCTGGCTAGGGATGTATTGAATTATAAACATAAAACCACATTTAGTACATATAAGAGTAATCTATAGAAAAAATTAATTGAAAATAAAATATATGTGTAACATGGAGGATTTACCAGAGCTGGAATTGTACCGAAATTTTGTCTGAGTCAGAGTTTTGGTAAGTGTGGGAAGATATCACTCTTTTATCATCCCTGACTCCTTTTGTGATGTCGGTAGCTGACGATATAGTCAATGCTACTCAGAAATGAGATGCTTTAGCCACTAAATATCAGAATAATTCTCTTGGTCGTCACTTTTATCTCTGTGATCGTTTATATGGAGTTCGTCAAGATGATCAATATTTCCAATAATTTTACGCTATTTTCAAGACATTTTTGATGAATTGCTGATGCTGAGGCATCAGAGTTTTCACTCAAAGCTCGCTTGTCTATACCTGGACCAGCGCCCTTTGCTTTTGCTACTTCTCAACAGGGATCCGGACAGGCAAACTGCGGCAGGGAAGGCCGCGGTTTTGGGCGAGGGGGGGGAGGCTGAGGCTGAGGCCGTTGGCACGCTGGTAGCCGCAACCTGTCACCGGCCAACAGTGGCACCCCTCCTCACGGGGGCAACCCACATATGTCTGCTACTAGTGCCATCGCCCCGGTCATCTTGCTGAATTTTACTACAAGTTGTCTCATGTTGCTCGTGATGATGTTGCAAACTCCGTAGACACAGTTCAGTCAAACTATCCAAATCATTACGGTCTTCATCTGAATCGCTACGGATCTTCATTGATTAAAGAAATTATTAAAATTAAATTAGAATATAACTAATAAAATAAAAAGAGTTTCAATCTAAAATAAATCGCTCACCTCAATAAGGGAACGGATCGAATCAACACTGTTAGCCATGATTCTTGAAATTCATGTCACGGATGATAAATAATATGATAGATGGAAAATGGTTTGACAGAAATTAGTTCAATTAATCTTTTTACTTGGCTAGGCTTTGCATGTGCACGTCGGTAAAAAATATAACGTCGCCAATATGTTTGAGCTACGTCGCTTTCACGTTGGTCCAAAATACTTGCATGGTTCAATTGTAAAAGTGACGTCGGTCACCCTTTGGTATAACCGATTGGTTAACAGAGAAAGGTGCGATGTCTCATATAATAATATCAATGGAAAATATAAATGAGTGGCGTTGCACCACAATTGCTCAAAACAAAGGAGGATCAAAGAACTAGCGATGTCATATTCAAACATAGCGGATACACTAACAACAGCAGAAAATCGAAGAACAGAAAGATAATAAACCAACAAACTGGGCCACATTAATAGGGGATAATATAAAACCTAAATTCATACACCCTAGAACTCTAATCCATATAAACTTCAAAACAAAAAACAAAGATCACATTAACAAACCATACACATAAAAAATTTAAGGAAAAAAAAACTAAAACCCAAACTAATACACAGAATCTAGAAACCATACCTTTGAGAAGATGGGCTGGGGGAACATTGAAATTCGAGGAAAAGTTAAACGTTTGAAGGGATGTATGAGGTGGAATCCATATATACAGTCGTTATAAACCATTTTTAATTTCTCCTTAGTCGATGCGACATCGCATAGCAGTCAGCCTTACCGGCGTTGGACCAACATATGAGCGACGTCTGCTAATCTAAATAGTTGCATCACCATTTTAGTAAACTAGCATAGCAAATGGGCCCATGTTCAACCAAATTTTTTTAATTGATCTCTTGAATTCCACCTTTCCATGTGCGATGTCGCACATCAATCAATTTTAGCAACATTTGACCAACTTATGACCAACATTGGCTAGCCTGAGAGTAGGCCTCACCATTTCAGCCCACTAGCATAGCAACTGGTCCCACATTTGGCTAAAATGAGCATAATTGAGGTTAATAATATATTGGATACTACTAATTGAAATTTATAAATGTTTATGAACTTTATTAACGTCCGATTCTATCGGAATTGATTTTAACTCAACCGTTTAATTTAATTTTCCATTTTCATTCTTGGGTCCCTCCAAGAAGGTGGGAGAGGATGAAATGCGAAACTGGATATACCCAATTATCTAAATCACATATTCACAATCATGTTGTTCCGATTTAAGGATCAAGGAACCGGGGTGTATTCTTCCCTCATTTTTATTTGTATTCTATTAATACCCTTACGATGAGCATTATTAGAAGGATATATTCCACCCCGTAGAATCACACCAAATTACACATTCTTGCTTTTATATAAATTAAAAAGACAATGAAATTTCATCCATAAATTTTTTGAATTGTATATATTACTTGAAAGTATGAAAGGGTTAATCGAAAAATCTTATGCAAGTCTCTGTGGAATCATGCCAGTTTCTTTATCACTTTCAGGGATTATAAGTTTGACTAGGAATGGAAAAGGTCCCGTCTGGGACGATTGGAATCTATTTTGGGACTGCCGGTGTACTTTTCAATTTTTGCACTTAGGTCTCTCCAACAAAGTGGGAGAAGTCAACATGCAAAATTGGAAATAACCTTATCTAATTCACCAATTCTCGGCCATGATGTTCCAATTTGATCATACATAGGTCAATGGAATGAGCCCAAAATCTTCATAGACAGTGTATGACGAAACTTTGCGAACATTACACTGTGACCCAAACTTTGTGGCTTAATCCCTACGCTTCAATTATCAGCATCTGAACATAAGGACAAATTTTTTATAAGCGTTATGAGAATGATAATTTCCACCACGTAGAATCACATAAAATTCCATATTCTTCATTTTTTAAAATGAAAAGATAATAAAATTCCCTCCATCAAATTTTAAAAAGCGCTAGTACAAGTTCCAGAGTAAATTTTAGATGATTACTTAAATATACAACAGTCATTTAGGAATAAATTGTGGAAGTCTATGTGGGAATAAGACCAGTTTCTTTACTACCCCCGGTTAATATAAATTCAACTTTGGATGACAAATGGGACAATTGTAATTGAGTTTGGGACAACTAGTGAACTTTTTAATTTTTGCACTTAGATCCATCCAAGAAAGTGGGAGAAGTCAAAATGCAAAATTGGACCGAATGTTAACCGATATCGCATTGGCCTGGAAATGACTGAAACATCAATGAATGTTCAACATCGCTCATCAGTCAGACTCTGCGACTTCTGTCTCTCCTGCACGTGACTTCACTTTAAATCAAATTAAGTACTTTTTCCATATTTAGATTAATGTCATCTGCATTTGACTATATTTGTGTACATTATTTGGGGACTGACCAATTCTAAAATAAATTTTGTTTCATGTTTATTGGTTGTAATAAGACAAAGAGAGTTATTGATGGACTCTCACCATGTAGATGGACAAGTTTGTCATTCCCCCAGTCCCCTTGATGGTGTTAATGCCATACAGCGTAGACAAGAGAGTTTCAATAAAATTAATGTTTCAATTTCACATCAACCTTAAAGTGTTTTGACATATTCAAACATGTATTGATAATATATGTTCAAGTTATGTGGGTTTTTTAAACATTTCATTAATTCTCACATTAATTGAACGAGAATTTATTCTTGTATAATGTTTACCAATTTCACGAGTTTTGGAATATTAAATAACATGTAATGGCTATCTACGAATGATTGTTCGTGTCATCAACTATTAAATAGTATAATATAGTATGAGAATCAATGTCTCCACTATTTATCCAGGACGTCGCACATGCCGGTGGAAGGATGAAAACTTAGCGACATCACATAAACCATCATTAATTTTTTTTCAACTTTGCCCAATTAGATGATGCATTCATTAGCCTTCCACGTCAGCAGCCACATGACATAGTTTTCCAAGAGCAGACCATGTCGCAGACCATATTCTGCAACATTGCTCGTATTTACCCCGCGACATCGACCTGCTTGAAGTCACGTACCTTTTACTACGGTAGTATTTACCTCAATTTTTTTTGGATTAAAAACCGCGGTAAAGGTCTTGTTTCTTGTAGTGATTGCATGACTAGTTGGTAATAGTAGTTAATGTTCTTGTTTTTAATTTTTTTTAATAGGTATTCCTAGAATTATTGGTGAGAACCAAGAAACCTTGCACTACTATTATGAATTTTGTATCTTCTCCTCAGTTATGTTTTTATTGAAAAAGGAAAAAAATATGTGGGGTGGAGATACTCAACGGGCGAGATTTTGTAGGATATGTCATTACAACCACCCTACAGAGTCTTTCTCTTGGTTGAGAAAGTATGAGAGAGAAATAAAAGCTATTGGTTCCCAAGGGCAATAGGAGCGAGAATGGTACCCATAACATGACTCCCCAATTTGGTGTTGAGTTACGACCCTAATTCATTGTATGGGGATGAATCGTGGAACCAACACTTGTAGTTAGACAGGTGGTGCCCTCCCACCTACATGCCCCAAACTAATTCCTAGGGTTAGTTCCCAATTCTGTATGCGAGGAAGTACTTAGAGACTGGATAATTTTTGTTGGACTAGTGAGTCACTCCAATCACAAGCGCTAGGCTACATTAAAGATTTGGGAACTCAACAAGTGCTTGGTGGGAAACTGAGTGATTTGATTGGAAGGGTGAGCCAAATAGTCGGAAAAGGAGGATAATGGATGAGGAAGCACCACCACCCCTTTCTGTGGGTAGGTCGAGGAATAAGCAAGGAGTAGGGTATAACAAGGAACCCTTGGAGATCCTCGGACAATGTGAGGTTAGTCTTCCTACTTTTGATAATATAATTCCCATGCAAAAAATTTGCCAAATTTATGAAAGAATTATGTTATTTGAAGCATGAATTTAGGCATAAATTGGTAGATCAAACTAGTGATCATCCTACTTATCTAGTGCAAAAATATACTCCCCCTAAATGCAGTGACCTCGACATGTTCACCATCCTTTAAATTATTAAAGGAACATTGATCAAAGATGCCATGATAGATATAGGAGCCTCCGTTAATATCATCCACACTCTTTTTATAGATCATTGAACTAAGGTAAAATGCATGATACCGGAGTGGTAGTTCAATTACACAATCGCTCCACTACGTACCTGAGAGGTATCATGGAGAATTTGATGGTTAAGGTAAATGAAATAAAATTTTGGGAAGATTTTTATGTCTTAGATATGGAGAATGAAAAAGAGACCACACCTATACTTTTAGGTAGGCTTTTCTGGAAAACTTCTTGGGCTAAAATTGACGTGCATACCGGAAAGTTAATATTAGAATGGGGTAAATATATTTTTGGTTTTAACATGTATGAGAGCATAAATTACCTTGTTGATGAGTCTCCTTCATTCCTGGTTAATTTTATCGATGATATTGAGGAAGAAAATTTTGATGGTAGTAAGACTGTAGCTTTAGAGAATTATGCCATTAATTATGCATATTTTAATTATCTAAATGCTATCTTGGTAGAAAATTTGGGGGAGGTTGATCCCCAATTTGAGATTCACATAGAAACCCTACCCAAGAATCTAGATGAACTAGTGATGCCCAGAAATAAGCCTTCAATATAGGAACCATGCATAGTCAAACTCAAGCCTTTACCCAAAAATATGAAATGTGCTCTCTTAGGCGAGGGAGAGATATTACCAGTTATCATTTCTAGTAGGCTCACTAGTGACCAATAGGGTAAGTCGATTGAGGTGCTTAGAAATTTTAAGGGAGCTATAGGTTGGACCTTAGCCGATATCAAAGGAATAAGTCCCTCAACTTGTATGCATCGCATACTATTAGAGGAGGTTGCAAGAACTAAATGGAAACCTCAATGGTGGTTAAAACCATTGATGATGGAAGTAGTTAAGGGTGAATTCCTTAAGCTACTTAAGGCCAGGGTGATATAACCTATCTCTGATGGTACTTGGGTGAGTCCCACCCAAGTGGTGCTAAAAAAATGAGGTAACTGTGATAGAGAACAAGGACATGGATTTGGTACCCCACCCATAATCAAAACAGGTGGCAAGTGTGCATTGATTATCGCCGTCTGAATGCGGTAACTTGCAAGGACCATTTTCCCCTACCCTTCATTGACCAGTGCTAAAGAGGTTAGTAGTTACGCCTATTACTTTTTTCTTGATGGCTACCTTCATATTCCCTTTTGGTACTTTTTCCTATAGGCGCATGCAGTTTGATATTTGCAATTCCCCGAGATCCTTCTAGAGATTTATCTTTAGCACCTTCTCGGAGTTCATTTAGCGCTTTGTAGAAGTTTTCATGGATGATTTCACCATAGAGATTCCTTTGACACTTACCTAAATCATCCTGCACTTGTACTAGTATGGTGTATTGATACAAACCTTGTATTAAACTCCAAGAAATGCCACTTTATTGTATACAAGGGAATTGTTCTAGGTCATGTAGTCTCGGCCCAAGGTCTAGAAGGGGATAAGGCTAAAATAGACACAATCATATCTCTACCCTACCCCATTAGTGTTAGGGATATTGGGTTATTCTTAGGACACGCCAGGTTTTACCAGCGTTTGATTAAAGATTTCAATAAGATCTCATTTACTTTGTGCAAATTGTTGCAAAATAATGTTGAGTTTATTGTTGTTGAAGAGGGTTGGAAAACCTTTAACGCTTTGAAAGAGATGCTTGTGAAAGTTCCTATCATTTAGCCATCAAACATCCCCTTTGAAATAATGTGTGACGCTAATGACTATGCTATAGGGACGGTACTGGGCCAAAGGTTAGGGAAGGTTCCACATGTCATATACTATGTGTTAGTAACTCTAAATTATGTGCAGCGCAGTTACTCTACAATTGAAAAAAGTTACTGGCTGTAGTATTTTCCTTTGAGAAATTTAGACCATATTTTTTAGGTACTAGGATCATTGTTTACATGGAGCATGCGGTACTTTTCCATTTTATGACTAAAAAGGAGGCGAAACCTAGACTTATTAGGTGGATACATCTTTTGAGTGTGTTTGACCTTGAAGTGAGCGATAAAAAGGGCAGTGAAAATGTGGTGGCCAACCATTTGAGTAGATTGACAACTCCCGAGAGCCTAGACCCAACCAAGGAGAAGAACAAGTTGGAACCCATTCGGGAGGAATTTCACAACAAACAATTATTCGGGTTGACGACTAGTCTAACTTGGTATTCAAATATACTAAACTACCTAGCCACGGGAAAATTTCCTTCTTATT
>JAULKJ010326710.1:0-10232 GCA_032355405.1 Rubia balearica
ATTAAAATTAGAGTTAAGTGCTAAAATAACTTTGATTTTAGACTGAAAGTGGCAGTATAACCCTGCTATTTTAGAAAGTGCCAAAATAACCTTTGACTCATTTGACTTTTTAGTCAACTGATTTATTGCCGGATTTTAAGGAAAAGGTGATTTTGCCCTTGAATTAAAAAAAGAGTTAAGTGCTAAGATGACTCTGACTTTAGGCTGAAAGTGTCAATATAACGTGCAATTTCAGAAAGTGCCAAAATAATCCTGATAAGCAATTCGACTAATAGTCAACCCTATATTGACTTCTATAATTGACCAACCAATATCGGGCAACTAAAATTATATCTAATGTACGGTGATTCCAATTTAGTTAATTTCAAAATGAAATATTTAAAAATTGAGGAAGTCTCTAAAAATGTGGTCTATTTATAAATTTATAGATTGGTGACTCCATTATTTACACTAAAACTTATATATTTTCAAAAAATTTAATTAAATAATATATTTTCTAAGTGAAAACAAGTAATAATGTGTATTTGAATGTGAAAATATTAAAAAAACATATGATATACAAATTACAAATTAAATATGTAATTCAACAAATGCAATTTATAAGGGGAAAAAATACAATGAGCTGGGCATAACTTTAAGGATAGGCAAAGTCTTCGGACCGTATTTCCTTAAATTTAGAGTTAAGTGTTAAAATGACCCTGACTTTAGGCTGAAAGTGCCAATATAACCCTGCAATTTCAGAAAGTGCCAAAATAACTTTTGACTCATTTGACTTTTTAGTCAACTGATATATGGCCGAATTTTAAGGAAAAGACAATTTTGCCCTTGACTTAAAAAAAGGACTAAATGCTAAAATGACTCTAATTTTAAGCTGAAAGTGCCAACATAACCTTGCACTCTCAGAAAGTGCTAAAATAACTCTTGACCATGTTTACTTTTTAGTCAACTAGTTTACTACCGGAATAAGGTGAAAATATCATTTTGCCCTTATTTTTAAAAAAAGGGAAAATGTCACAAAATATGAAATGATGTCCTTGGCCCTTACTTTATTTCTCCATTTTCTCCTATTTTCCTCTTGCATTTCTATTCTTCCCCAAATTTTCTTCCCGCTCCACCCTTCTTCCTACTTTCTTCAGCCCAAAAACACAGAAACCGAGGCGTTGCCCGACCGCTTCTCCTCTGAATTTCTCCTCTTCCCATATCTCCTCCGCCTGACTGCCGTTGAAGCTCCCTCATTTCTTCCTCCTTGAATACCACATCCAGCGGCCCTACTTTGACTCTCCGTCGCAGGCAAACAAAAAATCTTCATCGTATGTGAGCCTTAGGTCAGATTTGGGGCAAATAAAAAATATGGAAAAATGGGCATGGATTAAAATTGATATTGATGTTGTTTTGGTGTAATTTCATCGTTACAGTCTCTTCAGAATGTGTGAAGTGCCCTTACTCAATAGTTCAAGTAGGGTTATTTCAATTTTTAAAAAGTACAGGGAATGTACTATGAGGTGCCGGAATTGACAGGGGAACTAGCAGACCTTAATTACAGGGGAAGCAGAGGCCCTTAATTATACTATGAGGTAGCCCGTGACGAAGTACAGGGGAAGCTTCTAGTGATGACAGCAACTAAAACGGGGAGATGTCACGACTTGGGTTCGGTGAGGAGTGAGGAAGGAAAGAAGTCGCGTCTTCATTTTAGTAACTATGTGCTGAAATAACCCTGTCTTTATATTGGAAGTGCAGATTTAACCATGACTTTATTAACTATGCGCTGAAATAACCCTGTCTCTATATCGGAAGTGCAGATATAACTCTGACTTTATTGACTATGTGCTGAAATAATCCCGTATAACTCAAAGGGGTATTTCGGCCAAAAAACATATTTTAGCTCAAGGGTATTTTAGTCATTTCCTTTTTCTCTTCGCCGGAATTTACACGATCAATGCCGGAAAGATAGACTTTGGGTATATCGGCACAATTTTTTTTAAAGTTAGGGTTAGATTGTCACATACAACAATGAGCTAGGGTTATTTTTGCACTTTCTGAGATTGCAAATATTGGCACTTTCAGCCTAAATACAGGTTATAAATGTAAATGTACCATTAAAAAATAATTAGCTCTCACGATTCATAAAATAATGCTGGTTATTCCATACCAATACATAAATTAGCTATTCATATTAATTAAACTAAACAAATATATAATATAAAAATCAAACATGTACGATATGAACTAAGAAAAACAAACTATAGTATGCGCACAATTATATGCTCACACAATTATGCACCTCTGAGAAAATAATTATTCACCCAAGTAATGTAATATTCCTGCGGCAACAACTAAGACCAAACGAAATTAATCTGACTATCGACCAAATAAAGCTTCCGTCCGCCCTACGTGCGGTTTCTTCAATCTTTTAAAGAATTGAAAAGTAAATAAAATTTTATGAAAACTACAATTTTACTATATCTAACTAAATAATAATAATAAAAGTGAATATCTCTTTTCTTATAATTATATAAATTACATATGCCAAAATCAAGAAACAATATTTTTTCATTAATTCTTCCAATCTTCAGCCTCTTCTAATTGTTTCTTTTCTTCTTTTTCTTCAAATGTTGGAATTATAAAAATTCATTACCCATTGGAACATACTACCTCATTAAAAAACTGTTGGGAAAAAAGTGTAGTATTAAGCTCCAATTTAAGTTTCAAAATCCTTCAATGACTCATATTATTATTACAAGAAACGAAGACCAAGTCTTATTCCTCACTAGGGCCTTATTATCTACCTTCATTACATATTCCAACTGATAAGGGTCGGAGTCGTAGCTCCCCCTCGGACCGAAGACCGTGCTACTATTCTACATTTGGGCCCAAGGTCATATCATGCTTTCTGATAGTCGAAGCCCATCATCCAAATGGAATATCTTTGAATCTGCTTACACCTTCACTCCAGGTCCACTCATCGCATATCGAATATATGGTTACTCTATTATGTTAAGAAGACTATTGTTGTAAGGAAAGTACTCCCTCCGTCCCACAACTATTGGCCCCTTAACTTTTTTAAAATCAAATTTAGTAAACTTTGACCGTTAATATAAGTTTATATATATGATGAAAATATCATATGAGATATCGTTAGATTCATCTTAACATCTATTTTCTAAATATCAACTTTTTATGCTGAATAGGTATGCATAGCTAGAGCTATTGATGGTCAAAGATGATCACTGGAGACTATGAAAAAGTAAATGGGCCAAAATTAATGAGACGAAGGGAGTAAATATTATTCCTAACGTGATTGAATGATCTCTCGGGGATCAACCTCTATAAATACTGAGGTATTCATGTGTTATATTTGTTCAATTATCAATACTAATATTAAATACTTTTGATCTGACTTTGCTATCTAAGTTTCTTCCCCTGACACTTCCCGAGGAGTTTTTCTTGCAAGATCCGCGTATTTAAGCAAGGTTCGGCTATCATAAATGTGGCTTGACACCCATCAATTGGTACAAATGATGGGACCTGATTGTCAACAACCGAGCACCTTGTTCAATGGCTCAATCAATGAGACTAATGAGGAAAGGTAAATCACAAACCGCTTCAAGTCATATTGACGGAAGGGATCCGCTCTAAGAGGCTACTAGTCTGTCATTAAGGGTTAACCCTCGACAATAGATCCACCACCTTTAACCAATTCCCAAGTGACGGTCACTTTGTCAAACGCAGGTAATCCTTCAGTCCATCTTGTGGTTATCATAAAACTGCTTATTAATCATATCCTGGACAAAGCAACACCTATACCGATGATAGAAGAACTCGAAGATCCAAGGGATGCATGCATAGCATCACTGGATACCCGAGAACCAGTTGACGGACATGATTTCATCCATTAGCACATAACAGACTTCACCATATTCATAGAGGAACAACACAATCCTATTGCCGTTACGAGAAAAGTTAAAGGCATCATCCATCCCAGACAAACCCTAATGCCGGCTACATCCTATATAAATTAATGAACGAGATGCAATTTTTCAATGGAGGAATAACGAGATATACAAAGACACAAGTAATGTACCTGTGCAGGAATAGTGGGAAGTGTCGCCGCTTCCATGGATAAAGATGTATACATAAGAGCCTGCAGTGCTGCAACTACCACAAATGCAAGAACCGATCGTACAACAGATGCAGTTGATCTTGATTGCTACTACGCAAGCTGTTTTAAACTTTGGATCAGCCGCTTATCAAACATAGTCATCCCCTTATTGGTCAACCATCGTTAACCATGGGACTGTTCCGCTACTTCACACATCAGGGCAGGCGTTTGGGCATCAGCCGAGGATGAATCTGATCGCATGACAAACCACACAATCTTTAGCTCAAACAACGACCCGTCTTCACACGATAACGATGGGTTATAACCAAATAATACTCTAACAACGTGGGAACTATAGAGAGGCCCACGGTGGATAGAAAACTCAACATTATCGATCAAGAGTTGAAGCATATAATCGGAAAGTAAGGATAACCATTGCCCTCACCGTTCATACCGATCATAACAACAACCCCTTGGAATCTGATGCAAAATCTCTAGAAAATGTTCCCACATGGAGAGTCCAATCTTGGATAGTTCCTTACGACTTATTAGTAGGTCATGATGTCATAAGACATTTCTCTTAATTCCACTAGATGCAAGTTAGTAGGGGCAAACCCCTACACTGTTTGAACCCTTACCAAAGGAGAAGTTAACCAATCTTCATACCTTTGGTCAAATCTTGCTCACAAGCTTTTACCAACTGAAGAAGTTCACCAAGATGGTGATGTATTTACTAAATCTTTGGGAGAAGTCTAACGAATCAATGGCAGTCTTCTACAAGCGCTACATGGAAGAGGACCTAAGTGTTATCAATATAACCGATACCATCGGTATTTCTGAATATATGAATGGCATGACCGATGAAAAATCTGTTCAAGAAGTTAGTGGCGAATACTTTGTCTGCCGTGTTGCAATTGCAAGCCATCATGGAGAAGACCTCACACTAGGAATGTTAGTACGGAAGATTTTAGTAGAGGTTTTCCCCGCATCTTCCCCAATGGGGCAGGCATGGAGGTAGTTTTTATGGAGGGTTGGGGCGGTATGTATATGAAAATGATACCCGTCATGGATAGTGGGTCAGCCATGAATATTAGTTCACATTCGCGTCGCCCATTAAACCTACTATATACTAGCTAATTTAATATATATATATATATAATAAATTATTATATATCCTTAATGCACACATCTAACCTATAATATATTCATCTAAATACTTATTATAATAAAGTGAATTTTAGGTGTATTTGGAGATATAAGTGAGATGAGTACAATGAATTTGAAATGGGTAGGGAAATCCAAGTGGTGGTGATGGATTTTATATAATATCCAATGGTGATGGATTTTATATAATATCCAATGAGGCAGGGGTGGATTTTAATATTGTACCCACCATGGGTGATGAGAAGAGTATGGTATGAAATATTTTGGTGGACATGTGTATAGAGGTACCATAATCTGCACTTGCACCTGCACCCGCCCATCCCTACCTCACACACATCACAACAACACACACTTTTAGAATAGCTATACCAACATCTTTCAAACCATTTTTAACAACTAAATTCAAAATATGTATCCTCTCATATGTAAGAATTACCCATTCGACACGTAACCATCCTAAAGCTCAAAAACTTTTCAAGTATTGTATTTTTATGTCATTAGAATAACATTATCAACAGTTACAATCAAAACCATTTAAGATCCCATTATTGCAAGCACTTTTCAACAATCTTAACAATAAACTTCCCCGAATTACCATGAACATGAAAATAAATTTCCATTGTCTTATGAGATCTCCAATTATCATCAAGAAAATAAGCCGCAAGACATTGGTATGGAAAATTCCACCAAAATATCCATATCTCAGTGGTAAGAAACACTCTAGAAGATAACTTCTCAAGTAAATTCTTTAAAATTTCCCCTCTTTCAACCAAAAAACCATAACAATTCCTAGAAATTTTAGGACATGACGGGGAACAAAATCAGGAATGGCAACTCCACGTAACTCACAAAAATTCGCACGTTCAATAAAAATAAATGGTAACTCATAATCACCCTAACGACTTCTTGATCATGTCGCCACAACATAGGAACACTAACCATCTCAATGCTATCATCATCATTGATTTTAGTTTTGGACATGAAATCCTATGTAGTTTACTTCTTATCAAGGTTAAAAGATGCTTCCTTACACCTAGCAACATGACATTCCATGCCATTAGTTCAATTCCTAACTCCAGAATAAGTAGGATCATCATAGTAATTGTATTGCATATGTTCATTGTCACCAACAATTGGTTTGAAGTGCTTTCAACCAGTTGACGTCTTTTCTTCTTTTACCCAGTTCACCCATGTTTTTTCTTCTTATTCTTCTTAGCATTTATTCAAGTCTCCATCACTACCGTTGCCTCTTGAGGTTCTTTAGAATTAATCATTCCCAAATAATCATCACTATTTGAAATTTCCTACAAGAAAACACACAAAAAAATTACTTGAAACATGAGAAATAAGTCTAGTAAATGGTGTAATATTTTATAACCTATAAAGATAATTATGTTACTTTAAAATTAATTTGAAATAATCCAATTTAAAAGAGATATTTTAAAATTATCTTATTGGACTCAATTCTGGCACTCAAATCTTTCTCCACTATATACTAAAATTAGAGAATTCGGTCAGTCAAAGTTATTTTGGTCAAGTCCTCTCAAACGTAACATTGATATCTTAGCACCTTCATTTGAATTCCAATTATATTTCAACAATACTGGAGGATCAATGGTGTAGTAGTCCCCACTTCCAACACTTAACGATTATTGTTTAGTTGTCGACAAGTCTATCATCGGTGCGACTCGGTAATAAAAGCGACAGAGGAAGAATGATGAGAGATTAGGGAAGCGGTGGAGACAAGCAGCAAAGAGATATGCGGTAGGGATAGTTTTAAGTTTTAGCTACTCCCATCATCCTAGTTGAATCTGCACACTTTCCTTTTTCGTCTGTCCCAGGCAAATCTGCACACTTTCCATTTTAAGAAAAAATCTACATTATATAGACATGATTACCCTTAGAAACATGAAATTTTATCAATAGGCTTAGGTTATCCCCACCACCCTCTTAAACCCTAGATGGAACATGCTCATTGAACCCATCCTCCAGCACCACTAATTGCCTATGCCATTACTGTTTTCACTTCCGCTACCAATCATTCTGTTTTATCCCCAACCTTCGCCTCCGTCTCAGCCTTCTTATATACCCATTGCTTTCTTCCGCCGCCTTCTTCCGTGCTCAACATCTCCAGGTTTCTTTCTTCGACCAGATGCTGGATCCATACAACCACGTGATTTTTTTGATGCGGGAGCCGCGTAGGTTGACAGAGAAATTATAGTGTTGCATGTTGCGGAGGTTGCCAGAGCGGCTTTGGTAGACGATCTTCTTGAAGGAGTGTGACTTCGTGGAGGCAGCGTCTGCGTTCAATTATACGTGCTTGGTGGTGAAGATGTGGGCGAAGGTAGAGGCGGGGCTATGAAGAAGGTGAAGGCGGGGGTTTGAAGGTGGACGGAGGTGGAGGTGGGGCTGAGGAGAGAAGAAAAGATTTGGCAAGTTGAAGACATGAGCAATTTAGTCATTTCAAATAATTGAAATTAAAAAGTTATGTTTTCACTTTATACATATTCCCCTGGATAGATGGAGCACATGTAAACACATTTTAAAAAATACCATTTTTTTCTAAAAATATTTGATGTCAAAAATAAAAATATAAGTACAATTTCATAAGGCAAAAATTAAATAAAGTGAATCACTATATTACGTTCTGTATTTTAATAAATCAGGGTTCTCGTTGATCTGGTTCTCGTCGCCCAATCCCCACAATCGATCTCATCGCCCCACCAGTCGTGGCTTTCGTCGGACCTAAACCCACCCCGCTCTCGTCCACCTGCCCCGGCCAGGTTCTCGTCGCCCTTCCAGCGTCCCCATTCTCGTCACCCCGTCGAGCTCGATTCTCGTTTCCCCTCCATGACCTGGTTCTCATTTCTTCTCGTCGCCTAAAGTTCTCGTTTCTAATCGACGCTCCCGTTCTCGTTTCCAATTGACTCCCCTGTTCTCGTTTCCAATTGACACCCCTTTTCTTGTTTCCACTGCTGAGAACCATCACCCTCGTTTCCACAGCTGAGAACCACCGCATGAGAGGGTTTCCTCATCGCAGGAAAAATGAGGTGGAAGATCTGGCTTTCGTCGGATCTGGTTCTTTGATTCATTCCCATTTCCACAAAAGTCCACAAAATGGAAATGTTTCACGTTGGCGGGGGATCTGGGTTTTCAAGCGGGGAGGTGGGGTGGTTCTGCACAAAATTTTTTGACGAATTTAAGGTTACTGGCGGCGGCGAGATGGTGTAGGCCGACGAGTGGTGAAGGAAAGGGGAAGAAGAAGTCTGAATTTTTAATTTTGTTTCTTCAATTTTATTTTTAAAATTTTAAAATTAAATATATGTATATACGTACTTCTTTGTGTGATAGTAAAATGGCAAAATTTTGGGAAAGACCGTATTTCCATTAACTTATGAAAAGACGGGGTTTAATTAGAATAATAAAAGGTTAGACGTCTTAGTTGCAATATTAAAATTTTATTATGCAACATGTAGTAGTTATAAAAGTTTATAACCCGGTTCATGCAACCCGAAAATTTTATCTTTATTTCTTCTAATTTAAACTTTAAAACTTGGTCTTTCCATGACTCATGGAAAGACCGTCTTTCAAGAGACGGAGTCTAGTAATGGTAGAGTCCCCTTGGGGGCAAGTGCAATGGTAGAGTCCCCTTGGGGTAGATGGAAGAGAGAGATTGAGAAAAATAATATATAAAATTGGTAAGAGTCCCAAAGGGGACTCTACCATTGCACTTGGTCTGAGGCTATATTTTAGATCTTAGTTGTCAAATAAATCAACTACTGGTATGCTTTTAAACTGAGAATCACGAGTTTTTTTTATTCTTGAGGTTTGTAATATTGTATAGGGATGGTGTCAAACTAACTTGTTTTCATTCAAGATATCAACATGTATATATACAAGAGCTTGCTTCAAATTAAGCAAAACTATGGTAACCTAGAGATATACAACAACAGTATTATATAAATAAATATTCTATTCTAATACCCCCCAGGAGCTCATAGAGGTGGAACGATATGAATTTTGGACCGGAGAGTAGCAAAATGAGTAGTACCAAGTGCCTTAGCGGAAAAATATCAGCAATCTAGTCAAACATGACGAACCACTAAAGTGCCATCATCAATCTGCTCATGAACAAAATGATAATCAATCTTGTATGTTTAGACCGTTGATGAAAGACATGATTAGCCGACATGTAAGTAGCACTAAGATTATCACACAACAAAATAGGTGGTGGCAAAAGAGGAGCCTGGAGTTCCTGTAATAGCTGTTGAAGCCAAATGAGCTCAGTGGTTGCAAGATGCAATGGCGCGATATTCCGCCTCAGAGTTGGATTTAGCAACAACATGCTGTTTACGAGAAAACCAACTGGTAAGATTACCATCATAATAAATACAAAAACCACGCTGAGATAGAAAATTATCGCCATCAGGCGCCTATCCAACATCAAAATAAGCAAAAAAGACAATGATTTGTACAAGGCCTAAGATGAAGACCAGAAGTCAACGAACCCTTCAGATAGCTCTGGATTCTCTTCACAGCAAACCAATGGAGCTTAGTAGGACTATGCATGAACTGATAGACACGATTAACTGAATAAGAGATCTCAAGGCGTGTAATCGTGATATACTGCCGAGCACCAACAACACTTTGATACAAATAAGGGTCACACTAAGGATTATCAGACAGAGTGAGCCACAAAGCAGGTTCGCCCGGAGAGGTGATCGGCCAGTTTACTACGGTCTAGGAGATCACGAACGTAATTTTTCTGAGAGAATAGCACCACTCTTCGAGCGACTAAATTCAATGCCTAAAAAATAATGCACCAAAGATCAAGAAAAGCAAAAGGATCATTTACCTTCACAAGAAACTTAAAGAAGGAAGATGATGAAGAACCAGTAATAATCACATCATCCACATCAACAAGATGATAGATGACAAGCTTTCCTGAGTGACGAATAAAAAGTGTAGT
>JAULKJ010326720.1:0-10231 GCA_032355405.1 Rubia balearica
TCTCATACAGATGAAAACATAGCGGCCAAAACTTTAAATAATTGTAATCTATACAACCACGTTCACACCTGAGTTGTCAAATAACATATCTACCAGCAAAAGCAACCTTAAGAATCCTCAGACAAGAAACTTTTGCAAGAACATATTTGAGTTGTAAGAGGATACAAACTGAAAGACTAAGGCGCAACTAAGGGCATGACAGCAAGATCAAAACAAATATGTGCAAATATCAGAACAACTAAAATGAAAGCCAGAACCGATCAGTAGCAATAGCTAGAATAAAAACCGAAAGCAACAACAACATATTGGCCCATCTGAGCAGAAAATTAAAGAACAACACAGTATAGGAGCAGATGATGATGGAACATAGAGTAGCAATAACCTACGCCGTGAAAGTCAGGGCCTCAGAATCGCTACGCCTCAGAATCGCAGATGATGATGGAACTTCAGCTCCCGTTCGTGAAATCCTACTCCTCAGAATTGCTAATCGACAACCATCTGAACCCCTCTCATCCGAATCGGAACCCCTCGCTAATCGGTGCCGGTTCGAGAAAGAGTTGGCTAATGGCGGGAATCAATTGGGAAGTAATTGGGTACCCAAATTTACCCAGTATTAATGGGCTAATGGAATTATCGGGTTTCCCAATCCCATT
The DNA here is from genome assembly GCA_032355405.1 of Rubia balearica. NCBI lineage: Eukaryota > Viridiplantae > Streptophyta > Magnoliopsida > Gentianales > Rubiaceae > Rubia > Rubia balearica. The sequence goes on from JAULKJ010326720.1 coordinate 654, forward strand.
TTTTCTTATGGCCCAATTCAATACTACCCATTTGAAGCTGATCCCAAAATAAGAAATAATTAAATTTTCCCATCCCATTAACTTAATTTTAGTGGGTCTCAATATTTAATGGGATGGATTGACTCCTCTAATGATGATCAATCACGATCATCTCACTCGTCTTCATCAATCAGTACATACCAAAGCTAGTAGGACAACAAGCCGTAGACGGAGTGTTGAAGTTGAGAAGTTCTTCAATCATTTGAAGCGCATTTCTCTGCTCTTCATTCAATATCTCCTCATCTTCCTTGCCGCCGCCGCCGCTGCTATTGAGTAAACTCCGATCGCCGACCGGATCAACAACATGCGACGAAGACGATGATCCGACAATGTTGGCGTTCTGATGATCATGAAGCTGAACTTGCATGACCCAGCTGGAGTTCGACGAGGGCCCGGCCCGCTTCTGCCACACTCCGATGTGGGAGTTCTCGATGTCCAGCCTCAAGCATGTTAGGGATGGAGACGGGGCTTTGCTGCATTTCCGAAGCTTCGCGTTGAGCATCTCCGACAGCTCCCTCGGCGGTGACGTCATCTGCTTCGACAACGACTCGGCTAAACGGCTGTTGTGATCGCCGGCGATAGGAGACACTGGAAAATTGGTTTTTGCATTCCGGCCGCTCATTAGTACGGCCGCCTGATCATAAGCCCTCGCAGCTTCCTCCGCCGTGTCAAAAGTCCCAAGCCAAACCCTCCTTTTCCTGTATTTATAAAAATTATGGATGCAATTACAAATTTATAAAATGTAGTTTAATGGTTGTGTGGCTTACAGTAAAGGTTGGCGGATTTCGGAGACCCATGATCCCGAGTGGCGTTGCCTGACACCTCTGAACTTCTTAGGTTGTGCCATGATTTAAGGTTGGGGTTGGGGGAGTTCTGATGGGTTCAGACTTCAGAGAATGTGAGGTATATGTCTAAAAGGGATCTGTTGCAGAGTATGTATTTATATGCATGATCTACCTAGTTTGGAAGTCTGGTAGAAATTCCCCAAGGAATCAGGAAGATAGGATAATTTTGTCAGGATAACTGAAGTTAAAATATGGAAGTAGTAGAGTACGGCTAGCTTTACGATTATGAATATGGTTACACGGTCCCTCTAGGGTCACAAAATATTTTTCAAGGTTTTAAAAATACATATTTGAGTGACAATAACGATAAATTTTTAGAAATTACATGTTTCGATGAATAAAAATATCACATACGATGATATTATTGTTCGTATATCTATTCAAATACGTGGCCAGAGTTCGACAATTTGAATGTCAAATAGTAAGTGACAGATTCGCCTGAGACGGAGAGTACTATTCTTCCAAACTGATTTGAAATTTAAAAAAAATAAAGAAAGAAATAAAAATTGAATATAAATAAAAAAGACTAAATATAAAAATTATCCAAAGACTCAAAACAACTTCGAGTTATTTGAAAGTGCTGAAATATTTTTGAGTGTTAGTTGAATTAATATTCTGAAAAAACATTAAATATTCGTTGAATGAATGTTACCATAATGTCCAGTTGATGTCCAAACTGATACCAAAAATACATGATCATTTTGGCACTTTCACGAGTTCATGGTTATTTTGACACTTTTGAATAACTCCGGATTGTTTTGGCACTTTCGTAAAAAAAAAGATTTAGGGTCATTTTCGCACATTTCTCTAATAAAAAAATACGAGAGAAAGAATATAAATATAATAAAAAATATTAAACCAAAACTAAAATAAGGAACATTGATTCAAAGTTTTATTGAATTGAACTAAACTGAACAGAAAACAGGTTGTAAAGAACGTGGCCTAAAACTCTTCTTCTTACCTGGTCTGAATTGAATTTAAATTGAAAATAATAATAATAAAGTAAATGTAATATATTTTTTATAAAAAATTAAAATGATGGTGATGTTTGGAATCCAACACATTTTTTTAAAGAATCAATCATTCCAAGACGCTGGAAAAATGTCCAATGTCGATTAAAATGAATGTAATTGACATCCAACATAACTAGCCTCTAGCAATAACTAACATATTGCAAGGATATCTAAATTACATGCCAACCAGACTAATAGTCTGTACTATTATAGATCAGAGATCCAATAAAAACTGTAACATCACCCCCGGGGATATTAACTTGCTTCCTTCGAGAAACATGACCACTTGGCAAAGTGGAGCATATTACGCATCAATATCACTGTGCCAAACATGGATTTTCTACAACTGCAACACCAATTGATCCAACCACGAGCTATGTTGTCCAAACTGTAAACACCTTGAAAAACACAGGTCCAACGAACCCAGATTTATGAAAACTCAAAAATAAAATCACAAACGAAATTGTGAACACACTATCTGTTCAAACATATCGAGAACAATCCATCAACATGAACAATCAAATCGAGTTATCATCATGAATACAACGATCTAACCGATCAGGTCGAAGAACAAAACTAATTTTTGGAGACAAATCTCACACTTATTCAATAACAAAAACATGAATTAAAATAAACTGTTATCCCCCATCTCCCCATTACCTCTGGCAACAGAAGAGCCGCACCCCCTCTTCTTCAAGTTTTTCCCCATTTCCCCTAATGGGTTTAGCGGACAGATGCTAATGGTTCTATTATTTCTTGGGAATCCAACTCTTGATATTAAATTGATTGACCAAAAATATAAATTTTGAGTGATCTTTATAAAAATGATATGGAATAGTGCCATTTACAAAAACAGACACTGAAGATGAATTATGAACAATAAACTCTATGGCAAAATGAGAGGTACACAAGATGGTAACATGTATGATCCCTACCATTGGACCATCCAACAATCTCGACCCGAACTCTCCAATATGAATGCACACTGACTCGAAATAGAGTCCCACCTCGAATCGATTCTCGTAGGAAGCATAAGACTTGGCATATCTCCTTCGCAAGTTGTAAATTCATTAGAAAGATGCGTCAGCCATTCAAAATATGATCCAATCGCACTTTATTTATCAACATTAAGGCAAGCTAAAATGAAAAAAATTAAACTTTTCTACTAAATATATTATCCGTGCCCATTAAATTAAAAGTCCTTTACGAAAATTTGAGATAAAACTCAATCGTTTTTGTTACTGAAAATGTATTTCTATAGGTGTATAGATTTAAAATTAATTAAACTAAACTAAATTGTCTAAATTGAAAAGAACTTGACCTAAATAATAATAGCGGACTATAATTTTATATTATATAAATTTTAAATTTAAATTAATTATTTTTTTCTCATCAATGAACAATATTATGATATAATGAAATATACTTTAAAAAAATATTCATTAAATATCCCTCTTTAACTTTAAAACACAAACGTGAAATTGAAAATTATAAATCAAGGAATAAGATTTCCATGTACAAATTATCAAAGTGATATAATCTGTCGGTCGGATAAAAAAGTGTCAGTTAGCTATAAATATTAATTATAACTTTGATAGGTGCCATAAAAGAGGAAAATTAAAAGATAAAAAATCCCTCTCTAATATTGTCTTACCTCTTGTTTTTCACTATTGATTTTATCATTTGAATGTTTTAAATTGTGTATAATAAAAATATTAAAATAATAAATATTCTGAAAATATGTGTTACTGAACGCAACAATATTCTACACTTACCCCGTAACAATATCCTATTCACAATTATACATTTACAAAATTTAACAATCTTAATAGCATTAATTTTATTAATGAATACTCTCTTCGGCCACAATAAACTTTCTATTTTCCATTTCGAGACGTCCCACTATAAACTTTCTAATTTTAAACTTTCAACATTTAGTCATAAATATGTGGTCATAAGTCTTTCTTTCATTTTATTTATGTAGGTTCACTCTAATCACTCATTAAAAAAATGTCACATATACTTACTTGTCTTAAAGTTTGTGCAAAAATAATTGGGAATTTTAAAGTGGGACGGACGGAGTAGTGAATTAATATATACTACTTTTGTTTCACTAAGAGTGACACAATAGGTTTAAACTGTTGAATTGATGTCAAGAAAATAAGTGGTTGAAATTGAATGTAGAAAGTAAAAATAGAATGATTGGATGATATTGAAGGAATTTTGTCAAAAATAAAAAATATGTAATTTAAAAAATATCTCAATAAGATAAGTGTGTCAAACGGATGGATGGAGTATATAGTGGGACAGATGGAGTACGTAGTTTCACATAGTGAGGTCCCACTTATAGGTTGGCTCTGTCCTTGTCGATAAATGAATTGATTGCATATTAGGCTACTCATCAGAGTACAATTAACTCTTCATCAATTCGTCTCGTCTCGTCTCGGTCAATCTAGACTCTTTACTCTCTCTCTCTCTTTTTTGGAATATACTAGTATACTGTATATTTTTTAACTCTCTACTATCATTATATCATGTATAATGGTAATTTCGCTCTGAATTCACTTTTGCAGTTTTAATTTATTAAATAATTAATTTATCTTTTTCACCTTAGCAATTGAGCCTGCAACTAAATCACTACATTTTTTCCCACAATGATTGAAATCACTTTGACCCAACTTGATTCTCTCTATCCTATTCATTATTTTCACATTTAATATTTAATTCAAGTAAATTTACTTAACAAAATAAATTTAAATGTGAAATTTAATAATACACCTATAATTATTGAATTGGTTTTTTGATACGCTATAAAAATATCACTTATTATATTTTTCTTAGTTTAACATTTTTGGGAGTTTAACACTTTACTCTTTTTTTCATTGGTATTTTTTTAATGAGATAGTGTGCTCATATTTAGAAGTAATTTTAAAATATTGTAATTTATGAGTTTTGATTTGATTAGAATTATATTTGGTAGATTTAGATAAGATAGATTTATTCAAGAATTCATCCAATATTTGGATTGATTTACTTGGATGAATATGGTAACTATTTAGATTTAGATTAGGTATTATAGTTAGATATGGTTTTAACTTCTTAAAACTGTCATAATTCTTTTTCAGTTTCTATTTGTACTGGCTGAATTTTACCCTATAAATAAAGGGGTTTGACCGAAATATTAGACACTTTTATACAACATTATTATCAATAAAAAATTTGGAGTTTATTGCTTGCGAGTATTAATTTTCATGTTGCTTAACCCCGCGGGTTAATTAATTATCAATACCTTTTGTGAACTAATCATGCGGCTAGTTAGTGAACAAAGAACTTTTTATTTGTGAGTTAATCCTGCGGGCTAGTTAACCAGCAAAAATTTGAATTATAAACCAATCTTGCGGACTAGTTGACTTAACAATTCTCAAGTTGTTCAAAATTCCAAGGCTACTTTTGATCAGTTTGTGCGGCTATACTAGGGTTTGCAAAATCTCTCATTTAGTCAAAGATCTAAAATTCCGCAATCCAGAGTATTTCCAAGGAGATTCATATCATTTGGTATCAGAGCAAAGCGAAAGTTTCTGCGACTATCATATCAGTTGAAAAAAAATTAAAAAAGAAAAAAAGGGAATATCAAAAATTCTGCCACCACCGATCAGCCATCCCTGCTGTTGCTTTAATACCTGCCTCCTACAGATTCATCTCCATCGAGCTCTAGTCCCCCGAAAGAGATCTTCTCCGGTCGATCAACATCTCCGTTTATCCCGCCGTTCAACTTTGCCGTTTCGCTCTCCGCCTCCAGAGCCCTCTGTTCGCTGTCGTCAGCCAGCTCCATTCGTCACCATTGTTCCTCAACTGTGGTTCAATTAGTCAGACACGTAGGTTTCCTCCAAAGATCTCCGCATCATCTCCATTATTTCCGGGCGCTTCCTCAGATCTTGGTTCAGCGCAAAAGAGTTTACGAAGAAAAGCTCAGCGAAACTCTGGTGAAGGGAAGAGCATCGTAGACGACCGTTCCAGCGGAGAAGAAGACAACGCGTGTTCTTCATACGCGAACAAAAACTCAGGCGCGCGCATCTCATGGGCACGGTATTGGAAGGCGCGTGTTGCACACCCGTGAGTCAGAAGGTCCATATCTTCATATCGCGATCTGATCAATATATCGCGAGTTAATCATTTACTCGGATTTATCGTCAACAATCCTCTTCTCGCGAGTACAAGGAGTTTTTTCCACATCAGCACTGTTGTCACTGCCTAGTCAGTGTCGACTCACAATTTATTATCAGGACTTCGCAAGGATGGCGTGAGATGTTTATCTATATTTATTTTTGAAGTTCATTCTCGTTTCGAGGACGAAACTTTTCAACCACGGAGGGAATGATACGATATCAAAGATATTATTTATTATATTTTTCTTAGTTTAGTATATTTAGGAGTTTAACACTATACTCTTTTTTCTCACTTGGTTTTTTAATGAGGTAGTGTGCTCATATTTAGAAGTAATTTTGAAATATTGTAATTTAGGAGTTTTTATTTGATTAAAATTAGATTAGGTAGGTTTAGCTAAGGTAGATTCGTCCAATATTTGGATTGATTTACTTGAATGAATATGGTAATTATTTATATTTAAATTAGGTATTATAGTTAGATATGTATTTAGATTCTTAAATCTGTCATAATTCTTTTCAGTTTCCATTTGTACTTGCTGAACTTTACCCTATAAATAAAGGGGTTTGGCCGAGATATTAGACACTTTTATACAACATTATTATCAATACAAAATTCAGAGTTTATTGCTTGCAAGTAGTAATTTTCATTGTTGCTTAATTCCGCGGCTTAATTAAGTATCAATACCTTTGTGAACTAATCTTGTGTGCTTGTTAGTGAACAAAGAACCCTTTATTTGTGAGTTAATCATGCGGGCTAGTTAACCAGCAAAATTTTGTGTGCTTGTTAGTGAACAAAGAACCCTTTATTTGTGAGTTAATCATGCGGGCTAGTTAACCAGCAAAATTTTGAATTGTGAACCAATCCTGCGGGTTAGTTGGCTTAACAATTCTCGAGTTATTCAAGATCCCGAGGGTTAGTTTTGATCAGTTTGTGCGGCTATACTAGGCTTTGTGAAATCCCTCGTTTTGTCAAAGGTGTAAAATTTCGCAATCCAAAATCTTCCCAAGGAGATTCATATCAATTTTATTTTTTCAAATTTAATTTTCAAAATTAATTTCAATTTTTAATTTTTTTATGAATCATAATTAAAAAGAACCATGTATATATATTTTTAAAATATATAAATTTTATTTTAAAAAATAACCAAAAATTTAATTGGCTTTTAAAAAAAATATATTTTAATAATTTTTTCCATATAATTTTTTATTTTTAAATAGAACAAAAAATAGAATTTTAAAAAGTGTTTTTAAAAATTTGGTTGGGACACGTGGCACCACCTGATTAGGCCACATGTCCCAATTAGGTGTAATGTTTTTTTAAAAAGTTGGGGGACAGCAGTGCCATGGCTCCCAATCATAGGGTGCTGCGTAGCAGGAGTTCCAGGCGCACATGGGGAAGCCTTGGATGTTGTGCTGGGCGCGGCCTTATAGCATATACAATGTGGGGCTCAGAATGAGTTCAATTCAAAATTGAGCCCGAATCGAGCTCGAAAACCTCCCACAATGGAGGGTTTGGAGTGGGTTGCATTGAATGTAAAATAAAGGTATAAACCGTATATTTAACGTTGGCCCCTTGCTTATATATACTCCCTCGTCCATGATAAAATGGCTCAATTGACAAATATTATCTACATAGCATTTATCTGATATATATAATTATCATTCAATCAAAACCGTATATATAATCATATGTGAAAAACTGGTTTTACCACTTAAACTTTAATTATTAAATTTATGTTCTGCCTATGTTCCAACATAGTCCTAACCAAGTCCGTAAATTAAATAAATCACGCAAGACATACGACTTGGTTATGCAGTTCGGTGAAATCCACTACGTCTGCGGGGCTTGGCCAAGTTCAGAATAAATCCACTAATCAGAAAGCTATAGTACAAAGTACACCATACAACTATACTTATCTTTTCTAATTCTAACGTGTGGATTTTGCAAGCTCCCATTGCTACCGATCCGCCTTGATCAGACTCCCTCTGAGTGGAGTGTATGTCTACCTAAAGCCATAGATTGTTACTGTTTAGGAAAACAACAACTCCTCCAATACTACATGCCATTGGTCGGAGAACTTAGTTTGCTCTAAAAGGAACCATGGGAAAAATACTTCTCCAACAACTTCATTCCTGCAAAAAAAAACCACAAAGTATTAACAACACTTTATTAACTCACAAGATGGTGAATGATAGAAATATATAACCAAAATGAAGAGATTACTCATTGGAGACAGTCTCTCTAATCGCCACATCACATGGAGGAATTCTTATGGATTGTTCAGGGTTTAGTTTTCTTCTACCTTGACCGGTGTTTTCAGACAAAGATGATTCAAAATCAATCGACTATTTGCAGTTGAATCCTTCAAACCAATGTGTGATTAGGACTTATCATTGTGTTGTATATCATATTGGAATATATGCAAATATAACCTTATATAGTTCAATAAGTGCACATATAACACTGAGATAATTAAAAATACAAAAAAAACCTAACTAATTAATAAAACTGCACATATAACCCAAAGACTATTACTACTACAAATTAGAGCTATCGTAACACTTTCTTTGCAGCACTTATTTAAAATGTTACAATAGTTTATAAAGTGTTACATACACGTTTGAAAAGGGTTACATAAATATTGAAAAGTGTTACCTAAATTTTTTAAAGTGTTACATTAGATCTAATGTAACATTTCCTAAGGTAATACTTGTAAAAGTGTTACAATAGGTTCAAAGTGTTACAATAGCACCTAAACTAACAGTTTTACAAGTATTACCTTCGGCGATGTTACATTAGACCTAACGTAGCACTTTTTAAATTTTAGGTAACACTTTTCAATATTTATGTAACATTTCTTAAAAGTTTAAGTAACACTTTATAAGTTACTGTACATTTTAAATAAGTATTGCAAGGAAAGTATTACATTGGCCTTAGTTTGTAGTAGTGTATATTCCAGCATTGACTGGCCATTTTCGGCCATTGATTGACCGGAAATGACCAAAATATTCTTTGGGAAAATAACTTATCTTGTTTCTTCCTCTTTTGCTTCTTCCTTTCTTCTTTTCTGTTCTTGGCCTGAGTCCACGTCATGTTCTCCTTCAGCTCTTCGTTATTCGTTTTCCTTCAGGTCCGCCTCCGTCACTGCGTCCATGTCGATCGAGCTTCTTTTATAAGTTTCATCTGCCAGTAAGATACGAAATCTCTCAATTTCTATTTTGGAGCTTGATTTTTGCATTCCGTCCATCCAAAATTGGGAAATATACAAATATAACTCTATATAATTGAGAAAGTGCACATATAATCCTGAGATAATTTTTAGTACAAAAAGAACCCTAAGTGATTGATGAAAGTGCAAATATAACCCTAACACACCATTTTTGGCATTAACCGCATATAAAATGACCAAAATACCCTTTGACCTAAAACCTAAAAGTGTTAGGACATTTTTACCCCCACCATCAACGGCCTCATTCCCGGCCACCACCCTCACCATCCAGCCACCACCACGCCC
>JAULKJ010326731.1:0-10231 GCA_032355405.1 Rubia balearica
AACATAGCCTCACTCTACAAGTTGGATTGATAAAAAAAACCTTTGAAGCTGTCTCTTAATTGGCTAAGAAACAAGATGTTTTTGCAGAGAGTACAATGCGTGACATTAAATATCTCAGGAGTAGGGTTTTTTCAAGCATATTTTTTAAAAATCCAAGTTGGGTAACTCACCACCTCGGTGAGCCAACTTGAGGCCAAAGAGTCCAGAAAGCTTCTTTCCTAACCGGAGATCAATCAGAGGAATGTGAGCGCTTTGGAGCTAAGGAGCAGGAAGGAGGTGCGTGAGTTCGAGAAGGAAATATTGTAAGAAGGTGAATTGGTTGTGGAGAGGAACAAAACCAAATTGAAGGAGCATGAATTACTTGTAGTGGAGGATCCCGTAAAGGAGCTTCCTACACCCAAGGTGATAGTGAATCTCCCACCGCCTTTTCCTAGTGCACTTAGGGGAAAGCTGGATGTAGCATCCACAGATGAGAACATTTGGAAGATCTTCGAGAAGGTTGAGGTTAGTGTTCCACTTTTGGACTTGATTGAGTATTTTCCTTCTTATTTTGATTTCTTGAAAGTTACATGACTAAAAAGAGAAAGAAACCAACTAGGAAGTTAGGAAATGTGAAAATAGGGGGAGTGGCTACTCTTAATCATGGGAACTTTCCTAAGAAATGTGATGACCCCGACATGTTTTCAATTCCTATCTTCTTAGGTGGTAAATTCATGAAAATGCTTTGATTGATCTAGGATTATCTATCAATGTTATCCATTCTTTCCTTTATTAAAACCTAAACATAGGTGAACTTAAGGAAACATGGGTAATTATCCAATTATCCGATCACTCCCAAGCTAGCCCTCAAAGTTTAGTTTAGGACGTAATGGTTAGGGTAGAAAATTTATTGTTCCTGGTGGATTTCTATGTTCTTGACGTAGTGCATGACAGTAGTGCACCCTCAATTTTATTGTGAACACTAACCCTAAATGATGACATTGATAAGGTGGGGTTTGATATTTTATAAATCTAAGCATGATTCACCTAATCATTCCCTTGTGTGCAAAGAAATAACCTTGTGAGAAGAACTTGATCAATGTGAGAACTCTTTTATGATTGAAGATGTTAAATGCCTAAATGAAATTCTTGATGATGATGATGTATTTCCCAATATATACAGAAATCTTGAATGCTCTATCTTGTATGAATGAACTTTGTGATGATATCATTGTTGATAAAAATGTTTCTTCTTGTGTGATTAAATATGTTTTACTTCCGATATCTCACACTAACGTGCAGCAGAGAAAGAAGTGGGTTAAGTAATTAGCAACTCCAAAATCCATTTCTACTCCCAAAATCAACAAAAACGTATCTACAATTGAGAAAGATGGACATGATTGGTTTGTTTCTCCCAAGGTGAAGGGTAAATCAAATGTAATGTGGAGACCCGTCCATAAGGACGTGGCAGTTGGTGTTGTCAAGGATGGTGATTCCGGTGACCCATCAAACCAATTTTCTTAGTTTTCAAAGTGAATGAAATAATAATTCGTGAGGATGACAATAAAAATACGGTGTTTTCTATGCTACATTAGTGGTTTAAAAAAATTCCTTGAATTTTTGGGAATAAGTTTAATTTTTTGTGGTGTTTTAGGAATTATTAGTCATTCAAATTGTTGTGGAATAGTGCTACTCTATGTTTTCATGTTTTTGGATGCTGGAATCTTATTAAAAAGTTAGAAGGGAAAAATTCAAAGTGATCCTCATGCTAGAGCAAGCCATCATAAACGTGTCATGGCACAGCTTGTGCTAGGCCGCATCAGCATGAAGCTTACTAGGTGACACGAGGCAGAGCCGCGCACCATGGCACGAAGGGAACAATGCCATCACGAGGCCTCCAGATGCTTGTACAAGGCCTCTACGCACCAGCACGATCTAGAACCACACCAGTACGGGGCCTCCACGCTCTAGTATGGACCTCAACACGCCGACACGAGACCTCTACACGCTGGCAAAAATCTCCACGTGTCAGCACGCATCTGGACTAGGGACCATGTAGTCTACCCAACCAACTCAATTAAAATTTTCCTAGACCCCTATAACCCCCCCAGTTCTAGCCTTGTTCCTCACCTCTCTCTCTTCTTCTTAACCGATCCCTCACTTCTTCCTCTCCCTTATACCAAATTTTCCCATAACTTTCTCAATTATCATCCAATTTTCCTCCACTTTATATAAAAATACCTGTTTCCAAACCCAAAAAACCCATTAATCACTTTCCCCAAAAAATTGAAGGGTTTTCCCAGAAAAAACAAGGGTTCAGTTTGGCCAATTTTTGAGTTTTCTCCCAAAAACTCAACTTTTGGTCCATTTCGGATATTGGAGTTTACATCAAGTTGAACTAGGAGGAGACCTACACACTTCTCAAGAAAATATTTTAGCCCCATCATCACCTTGAGGTACTTGGCCGATTTTGGTTATTTGGAAGAATTAATTGGAATTTCTTGGATATTTGCATGCTTGAAGTTTGGGGTTGTTAGTGTGATTATTGGATTATTGTGGGAGAGTATTTCAAATGGGCTATTTGGTAGGCAGTGTTTATACTGGTGATTGTTGTTTGGTGTTGTCTGCTTGCTATATCAATTATCATACGTCATAGACAGAGTGGGGAGGCTAGTGTACCTTTCATGGGGCTGATTACACCCGTCAGGATAACCAAGAGCGGTATGAAGGTCTTGTTGGATGCCCCATCCAGGAGACAAAGTTTGTAGACGTGAGAACCCTAAAGGAATTCAGTCTCTATAAACCATTCCAGGTACTCGTGCAGAGGATTGGGCTTAAGGAATTCACTAAGGTAGAAGCCCCCACCTACACTCGGTATACCTTTCTCTCCACTGTCTATAAGGACACAAATAGGCAGGGAGGAAGAAAAGTGAGGTTCCACCTGGGGGATGTTGCCCGTCATTTGACTCATTCAGAGACAGCTAAGATTTTTAGGTGAAAGTACTACATGCAGGTTAGGGGGTACAACGAGCCATTTGGTGGTTTTTATATGCACATATTCTGACCCTCCATCACCCGACGATCACTGGGAAGGGAGAGCAAGAATACCGACATGGTACATCAAGCATTGAGCTATGTGGTGAGACTTAATGAGTGTGATGGTCGATTTCCATAGGAAGACAATGACCTGTACTAATAGAGACTATAGGATATTATGGTCTATATGCACTGAGAGAGGTTGTCTTGAGTTGGTGGACGAGTTCATTGGACCCTGCATCAACCTCTCCAAATACCGAACATGAAAGATAGTTATTGGGATATGATATCACTCCTGGTAGAGCATTTTCACCTTATGATGAGCAATGATATGCAAGAGAGCTCAAATTCTACCTACATTCTTACTCTTACAGTTATATAAGTGATGGGGATGATCGAGATAGAAGATGGCATCGTCCACTGGCTGTACTAGAGCCATCAATTCACGAGGCTAAGACCGCACTGGCCAAGACCTTCTTGCTCAAGGACCTTATTAGACATCCTGATAGGGACTCCCGAGTGGTATTGGATGTTCCTTATGAGGATGAGGATAATGGGAAGCAGGAGGAGGAGAATGGCTAGATTCCAGAGCAGCCAGCAAAGTCCTTCCCTATTAACCACTAGTTCGCTCAACAGACCCCATATTTTGAGTAGTTTGTGCCACCCCCTCAGTTCCCGCAGTTGGTGCAGGCGCCAATATTTGAGCAGCCTGTAGTGCAACAGCCCCCAGTTGAGCAGGTATTTAGAGTACCGCCACTGTATTAGGGTCCTATTCACATTCAGTAGGAATCCTACCATTATACAGGGCCTAGTAGTGGTGATTCTCGTAGGCACAATGTCTCCTTATAATACAAGAATTTTGCAGAGTCTAGTAGGCGTAGTAGCCGTAGGGACCCTCCCACTTCTGATCCACACCGCCACAATATATATATTTCCTATCAGCAAGGGATACATTTATGTTAGCATCCTAAGTTCAGCCCATTCTGGGAGCACGACTCCCAGGGGTTCTAGTAGCATCTTCAATCATAGTTGTACTATTATGAGTGGGACAATGCCCGGAGGTTTGATAGAATAGATGACCACTTTCACCACTTTAGGGCAGATATGGAGATGTTGCTGGATGGCATTAGGGATATCAATAATCGACTCCAGACATCAGGCATTGGAAATGACTACTACCACCAGGATCTCTACGGGCAGGAACAAAGAACCAGACGTCACAGATGCCACTAAGCATTCTTCGGTGATTCCAACTTTTCTTCTCACCATAGTTACATTCATTGGGGAAAAATATATGAACTAAGTGTGGGGAGGGGTTGGAACACCTTCAGAGTGGAATCTCCTTTGCTTGTTGGTTTTACCTTATGATGAATGTCTTAATTATTATGATGACTACTCTTTCCTTAGGTTTTGGTTATTTCCCTCATTTGGATTTGCAAACTTTTGGTTGTTTATTTTTTTAGGAGTGAGGACACCTTTTTGTAGTTTTTTTTGTGGAAATGTTTTGGGATGAATCATTGGTGTTGTAATTTTTTTGTTTTTCATGATCTTCATTTAGTATGAAGCCCACCTTTGGGATATTTTTTGCTACCCAAAAATATTGCTTTTTTTTATACCCCACTAAGTTGGAAACCCAAAAGGGGAACTTAGGAAAAAGTGGGAATAAATCCCAGATAGGTCGAAATACCTAGTTAAAATTGAGAGGCTAGGCCCGGATAGGTTGGAAAACCTAGGCAAAAATGAGTAGCCGTATGAAAAATGGTGAGAAGTGACCTCAACACGTGTGAATGCTAGGATGAAAACCTGAAAGGACTCATAGGCAAAATGAGAGAAATTGAGATAATCTGAATTAGAAAAAATTGAACATCTTTTGGCCATCTTCGGTGATTTCTTCATCAACATCTCTTGGATTGTCTTCGGAAGCTTCTTCGGCGGAGTAACCTAGTATAGAACTAATCATTCTACTTGCCTTTTTCCTTTTTCTTTATGTATCTTTAGTGGATAGGTTACTTTAGCATCTTCCGGAAGAGTGACAGTTGTAGCTTAGGAACAAGGGTAGCTTAGGAATAAGGTGAATGTATTGGTTAACTTATCTCTACATGATAAGTTCCTCTTGGATCTTTTCTCTTTTTTTTACTCGAGGATGAGTATAGGTTTCAGTGTGAGGATATTGATGTGCACCTTTATGCATGCATTATTCAATGCATTTGGCGCATTTATTATCATGTTTTGATTGGTTGATTTCTAGTTTTAGTTACGTTTACAGGATAAAGGGTTTGGATGACCATTATTGGTTTTCTTGTCTAAACCCCGAGTTTTGTGGATTAATTGAGGCTAATAGACATTTTGTATTCACGAGCACCTATGTTTTCTTCTATGATCTTACCAGTAGGTTGCTCATGAGTATTTTTACATCATTTTTAGTGGGCTATACGTGAGGGTGGTCGAAGATATTTGAAAGTCATTCGCAAGAATGGTAGAAGATATTGAAGGCCGGTCGCGAGGATGGTAGTAGATTGAAGGCCACAAAATCTAAATCATGGTAGTAGTTGGAATTGATCCTGGAAAAGGCGGGTTTAAGGTTCAAGAAGGCTAACAACGGAGGACGGTGCCAACTAGCCAAATCAGCCAACTGGCAGACTGGCCGGCACGAGGCCTTGAACGAGCCCAACCATGTTTGCATGACCCATGCCAAGGGTGGATAGTACGGCCCATGTAAGCCAAAACAGGTTGAGCAACGGACCCTTAACACGAGTCATGCAGGTCCGTGCATCCTGGGCTACCATGACCCAAAAATCACTCTAAAATGGCTAAGTTGGGCACGGATCGTTCCGTTTTACATGATTCGCACTATTCCAAGTTAAAAAACGAAGACACCCCAGAGGGTGTGAAAAGTGATATGGCCCGCACTGTTCAACTGAGCAAGAATTACTTCCTCTGACGAGCCATGCCATACAATGTGGGACATGCATATTGGAAGTTCAAGACTCAACACCAACCCATAACCTATGCCGGTCCATGATGGCCAACCGGCACGATGTTGCATGGCACGTGCCATGTGGCGCACTGGTCATACCGTGCTGTGCTCCCCGCTTTAGCACGAGTCTGCACAAGTCTTTTCCATGCCTCACTTCTTACACGAATTGTGCATTTTTCCACTGGCCATGCAAATTGCGGTTGCTAGGGCTTTTTATGTCATTTTGGGCCTTTTTCAAGGCCCAATTCCCTACTACCATACATATAGACCTATGTGTATTAGGTTTTAAGTTTATGTTCATTTTTACACTTCAAGAGTAGGCTAGAGGGAGAAAGTTCTCTTCTTTCTCCCTAGCTTCTTTTTCTCATTCTCTTTTTTTCTGCCCAAAAGTTTTGAATCCAATGAAATACTTAGGTTCAATGTTAGGGAGTATTTTATTTAGGTGAGGATTAGGTTTGTATTCCTAAATTAATGTTTGTTTTGTGAGATTCCTTAGATCTACCTATTTCTATGTGTTTGTGACTATTATGTTGGTTTGTTCTTTATATTCTTGTTAATTGCATGATTGTTTCACTAAGATTTGCAAACACTCTATTCTACTTTCATGTTGGTGAAATTGTTGATACCTCCAGGGAAGAAAACCTAGATGTTCTTAGGAGTAATAATAGTTTGAAATCGTGTGGGTGTGTGCATGTGGGTTGCCGAGTTAAGGTTACAATCGACCATACACTAGTTAGCCCGTGAGTTAGTCCAAAGGATTACGGGTAGAGATTGTTATAGAAACAAGCTATGGTTAACTTTGCAACTTTAGAGCCATCGATAATGTGCTTCACCCCTTTGCTTTTTTAGGCCTAGGGAGAATCATTAGTGGTGTATTTTTGGGAACGTAATAGCACAGGAGAGATTCAAATATGCTTAGTAGGCGGGGCCGTTGATGTATGGAAGACTACATGCGCACCTTACGTGATAGTTATGGGGTAGTGCTGACCATCAACCACATCACGTGTCATAAACACTAGAATAGGCTTGAAATTCTTGTATGTGATAGAATCAAGGATCGAAACAACATGGATCATGCTAAGAAAATACTCCCTAAGTGTTTGTTTACATAGTTTAATCTCATGTTAGTAGTTGTTAGAAAGAACCATCCAAAACCTGTTTTACCAACAATGATTCATCCTGACGCTTGATCGGATTGACAACCTGATCGCGGCTACGTGTAGTTGGCTCTTAGATTCCTAACATCTATGTGGATGACCCCGGTCTTGCCATTATCTATTTTCTTGGTAGTGTAGTAGTAGGAATGGGAGAAAAATAAAAATTTCATCTTTGATCACGTCGTCCTCTCGGTTTTAATAGCTGATATCCCATGAAAATGTTTATTTTTAGCGATGCCAAGATGGGCTTTGTCACAGTGCTAATCTTAGTGTGACAATTATGAAATTGATGAACATGAAGAATAAGCCAACATGATAATAACAAACACAAAGAAATAGGTATTCCTAATGAATCTCACAAAACAAACACCAAATTATGAATACAAATACAAAACCCAAGTTAATTAATTCCTCCCTAAGCATTGAACCCCAAATATTTTAAAAGATTCAATGCCATTGGAGAAAAAAAATTAGAGAGAAGGAAGAGATTTTTCCTCTCTCTACCCTACTCTTAAGAGTCTAAAATGAGTATAAACTTCAACCCTAGTAGACATAGGTTGATATATATATATATATATATATTAGTAGAATTGGGCCTTGAAAAGGCCAAAAATCAGCAAAAAAAAACCCCTAGTGATATAAAGAAGAATGTGGAGATTGAGAAGTGGTTCCTTAATATGCTGCTCACATGACATTACACGAATTGCTTTGGGTATATAAAGAAGAATGAAGTAGAATTTAAAAAGAATGTGTTGATTATCTAAAATTTGTACTAATGATGGTGTAGAAAGTGCTTTTGATTATTTTGTGACGTGTATTCAGAAATAATTTGGGAATTGGTGCTCACATTGCTGGATCTGAGTTGGTAATAAGAGATGTTGGAGAAATCCCTCCCATTGCTTCTTTCCAGGTCTCAAACAACCACACAAAACTAGCCTCATTTTCATCTTGCAATAATCCCCATCCAAATTGTATAGTATGGAAATTGTGATTCACACCCGTGAAAGAAGCAAAAGGAAAACTATATTTGTTAGTTTTGTAGGTGGTATCAAATGTTACAACATCTCCAAATTGCTGATACGATAACCTGGACCTTGCGTCAACCCAAAATAAATAACCGCTCTTCCTTCTCCATCACACTTAATGACATGGTAAAACTGAGGGTTATCCACATATCTTTTCTGAAAGTACATATACATCCATTGAGCATCTCCAACATCTAACTTCTCACGAACATTATGAAGATGATTCCAACAAGCCCAATCATTGAATCCCAATGTATTTCCTCCAAGAATAGAGTTTACTTTGTTTACAGGTAGATTCTCTCGACTAAACAACTCAACCATAGCTTTGGATCCTTCAGAGATTTTAGTCTGACTCGTTTTCAGAAGCATTTTATTTGGAGTTGTTACAAGAGCATGATTGTGATCATCCTCAAACTGTCAAACCAACCACTGATTTGTCGTAACACGGAGAAGAAACCTCATTCTTTCCATGCACCCCCCTCTCATTGTTGAAGTGTTTAGACGTTTTTTATCTACTGGCACATTCTCATTCACTTTTTTATGACGCAAACCGTGGTGAGAACAAACAAACAGAACTGATGTGATTCTATCACAACAACCTCAAGTTCTTTTAGAAGATCTTTGGACTACTGAAAACCCTTTACTCACTCCATACTTTTCATAAAAATCTCTAGCGGTTGTAATCGATTCAAATATTTGTCCCACAAAAGGTTTTTCAACAGTGTCTCCGATAACTGTGGTCAGTGTTCTACATTCCGTGTCAATACTGGGAGCTATTATAATACTATTCATCCCGTTACTCTCATCAAAAGCTTTCAATTCTATCATGTCTACAATTTCTAAATAAGAATTCTCGATTGATAATTCAATAATAATAAATTAAATGAATTTTGCATTTAAATTTAAAAAAAGGTAACCTACCTCTTTCAGAGGACATAGACGATTCCAAAATCCCTTCTTCTATTCTTCTATCAAGTGACATGTCTTCCATTATGTTTAATATTTGCAGCATTATCACGAAGATAAAAGTTTAGTTCATAGTCACTGTACATACAAGTGATGCAATATATATAGTTTAGAACAAAAGTTTCAAAAACAAGTAACGAAGAGAAATTGTTCACATTTCTTTGTTGCTAATTGCTATAGGTAGTTGTCTTTTGGGTACATGACGTATCTGTATTTATGGAGATCTGATCAAACTAAGGTAGTAGTGTGAAAAATATGACATTGCAAAAATGAATATGAAAAGACTCCAGAAAATTTACAAATTTACAACTCACATGATTGAAGAATATGCAAATTTCCCATACCAAGGCAACCATGAAGGGTCGTTTTTAATTCTTTTTAACAACTGACTCTGATTTGAGCAAAGGTCCACAGAAAAACAAGTACTAGCGTAAGTCAATTACTTAAGTCTCATAACTGTAACTCAGTATTCTCCGTCCTAACTCTATTTGCACTTCGACTTTTTTTTACACTATTCTCTATCAAAATTTGAGATTGTTGCATGCCATAGCTCTTGCTCTAGTTCTTTGTTTCTCTGTTTATTCAGTAAGAAACTAATGTTTATTACTCCCTCTGAGTTAGATTTGCAATGTAATCATTATCACATTGTTCAACAAACATGTTTGATCGTTAATATGTTTACCTACATATAATAATGATAAATAAAAAATTTGATCAATAAAAACTACTTGTTATGACGAATTGAACAATATTTTATACGATAATATTGTTGTTCATTTATTCATCTATATGGTCAAATTTTGATAGAGAATAATGTCAAAAAAAAGTCGAAGGGCAAATAAAGTTAGGACGGAGAGTACTGAGTTACAGTTATGCCACTTAATTAATTGACTTCTGCTAGTACTTGTTTTTTTGTGGACCTTTGCTCAAGTCAGAGTCAGTTGTTAAAAAGAATTAAAAAATGGTCCTTCATGGTTGTCTTGGTATGGGAAATTTGCATACTCTTCAATCACGTGAGTTGTAAATTTGTAAATTTTCTGAAGTTTTTTCATATTCATTTTTGCAATCTCATATTTTTCACACACTACTAC
>JAULKJ010326739.1:0-10230 GCA_032355405.1 Rubia balearica
AGTGTACCCTGCGGGCTAGACGCTTATAAGTCGAGTAGAGTGTACCTTGCGGGCTAGACGCTGCTATTCGTGCTACATTGGTGGTTGGGCGTGATTCCATCATTGTTAAAGATACAATTTTCCTCAATCCAGAGTATTCGCAAGGAGATTCATATCAGAAACACCAGCAAGCATAAATTGAAGCACCAACATGATTAAGTTAAAACACCAACAAGTTAAATTTAAAGAACCATCTCCTCATATGTACCGACAATTAAAAAACATTTGAATAAAATAAATATATAATTTAGTGCCCAAACCATCCATACACACAAAAATCACAACAATACTTAAATTTAAGTACAGAAAAATAATAGTTTCACCCAACATGAGAAGTAAAATCTTGTATTGTACTTCAATCTACGAAACACGGTTAATGTGAGAGAAATAAACTTGCATTAAATGTATTTAAATAATATAACATATAATAATGATCCACAATTGAGCATTGATCCTAAATACTCAGAACTAGCTACTCATTATCAAACTTTCACTTTTCTGAATCTCTTCATTGCTATCATTCTGCATGTCTAAACTCCAAAAGGTAAGCTGGTAGAGAATCAGGAGCTATCTTTGTAGGATTCCTTTGATAGTGTGCCACCTCTACAAAAGATTCATCAAATGCTTGTATTACAATGCTACAAGCATGACTAGAAGAATGATCAGAATAAAACCAATGAATATACATTTTTTTCAAAATCATTTGATTCAGCAGCATTTCACATCTGATTAAGATTATGATCCCTGAAAGTATAAACAAAACATACTAAAGAGGATATGATAAGGATTGTCATTTGACATAAAATTATAGACCAGAATTTCCTCAGTTTTCATGAGGCAAAAACCCAATAATATAACCAAATTCTTTTTTGAAGCTTTGCCACCAATTGTACCTCATTTCTATAATCCTTTTTCCCTTCACCAGAACTCTTAGCTAGTCTCTTCACTACCACGATTCTTCCATCTGTTAGAACACCCTGACCAAACATAAATATGTTACAATTATACATATATACAAAAACAATCTTATCATAATTAAGTAACTTCCCTTACTTCATAAAATAAGAGTTAAGGTTTTTCTTCTTAATCCTAAAACATAATTTAAATTAACCATAAGAAGAAATATCACCATATAAACAACACCAAATCCACCTCTCTTCAGCTAACACTTTAACACTCCTTCCCTGTCTTCCCAACAAGTCTTTCGCACTCTCCACCTTCTATAATCATTTTACAGACCATTTTTTAATAAAAAAAATTCAGAACTCCACACAAATTTCTGGAAAACTAAGGAATAATTGTTGCATCTCACTATTTGGAATTGGGCGGCTTCTGTAGATGCTTATGCTAGTGGGGCAGCTAGTCCAGTGGCAGAATCCATCATCGTAGCTCAAAGCTATTGACATCCCACCGGTAACCCTTACGTCTTCCTGGTAGAGGCTACCGCACCACCAAAAATTTGGTTGTGAAAAAGGATTAGATGATGAAGTTAAATAGGGGAGAAGATGTGAAGGCGTTGTGGAGGAATGGAGTGATGTTGGCCGGAGAAGAAGAGAAAGTATTGAGGCTGAGATGTAGAGGCCAGTGAAGAAGAGAAAGGATCGGGAACGTGATGTTGAATGGTTTCTTTTCATCAAGAATATGGAAAGATACCTGATTCCAATCTTATAACCCGTAAATTCAACCCGCGAGTTATCCTTTTTTATTAATATTTTAACAACAAATAAATTAATTGGAGTCATTGGATTAAATAATTAAATGGTTTAAATTTGTTCTCACATAAGTGAGTGTTCTCACCTAAGATAAGTGTTCTCACATGATCCCAATTATATATATATATAATCTAGTATTTACCCTTATATGTGTAAACCCTTAGTAAAATATCTCTTCTTCGTGGACGACCCCTAGTTGCCAATAACTAGTTGTAGGTAGGAAGCAATTAGGGCTTATAAATTGTATTTTGATAGGTACGGTGATGACCTCCCAAGTTTTGGCGCACCAACACTACCATAGATACCCACCTTTAACATCGGCTTTTGGGCACCGATTTTACTGGTGCTCAATCCTAACTTGCACCGGGTTTTTTTTATCTCTAACACCAGATTTTAATAAACAGGTACTAAAATTGGCACCTGTTTTCTGACACCGGTGCTAGAGTTGTTAAACGGTGACAAAATGGCATCAGTTTTTTAGAAACCGGTGCTATAGAAAACCGGTGATAAATTTAGCACGATTATTTAAAAAACTGATGCTGAAATCAGAATTTTTTTAGATGTAGAACCAGTTTAATTGGCACCGGTTTTCAAACCGACGCCTGAGGAAAATTGGCACCGGTTTTTTGACACTGTTCACAAAAACCAGTGCTAAATTTAACATTAAATGCTCCCAAATATCACACGAAAATGAAATCATATTTTTGAGCTCTCTTCTTTCTTCATTAATGTAGGGTTTTTGTGGAAGGTGAGCTTCACCCCAAACCATGAAGACCCATGAATGTAAGTTTTCCTTCACTTTTGTTAATTTCATGAAAATTGTAGTGGTTGCAACCATTAATGCATGCATGGGGAAAGTTTATTCTTGAAATTTTTTATCATGTTGTGGGTGTGTGAACATGGTTGTCTTTATATTGGTAGATGGTACATATATATTTATCTCCAAGAACATGGTTGTGTTTATTTTATAATGTATGGATACTGAATCATGAATTTATTTACTTTTTATATTATGACATCTGGATACAATGGATCGAGAATCTATTCTTGCATGGAGAAAAAAAATGCTTAATTGTCCAAGTGCAAGTAGATAGAGTGGTGAATATATTGGTTTCATAGATTTGTTTCTTGGTTATGCCTACAGTAGGGATGAGAGGATAATTTGTCCATGCAAACAATGCTCGTGTCGGGAAAGGTTGGATGAACGTGGGGTTGTTGGATATCACTTGTTGAAGAACGGATTTGATAGAAGTTACATTGTTTGGACATTTATTTGTGTAGCAAATGAGAGAAGTTAATAAGCGTTGACCGTTCTTGACTAATCTCGTGTAAATAAATGAATTGGTACAATACTACCAAGGTTGTTACCAAGGTTGTTACCAAACTTGTTGATTCTTCGTGCTTAATGCCATTAATGGGATACCTTTAGGCGTTGATCGACTAAATGGGTCATTAGTGATGTTTAGCTAGAGATGTCGAATTCACTCTTGTAAACTACTATCAAAGAGGGATGGAAGATTTATCTTCACAACAAGTAGTTAAAGTAATGAATAGGTAGTGTATTCAAGGATAGATGATAGGTAAGGAAGCAGATATTCATTGCACCTAAAGCTTTGTCACTGTAGTTTTTACTCTTTTTATTAGGTTGTTGCATGATTAGCATAGTTACTTGACTTTGCTAGTTTTGTTGTTTTCACTTTCATAACTTAGGAAACCAACCAACCAAAACCCCCCATTTTACTTGCTTTTATAGCTATGTGTATATATATATATATATATATCTAGGCTTATAATCACCCTTGTATGCATAAACGCTTGGGAATATCCCTCTTCTATGTGGACGACCCCAACTTGCCATACTATCTACTTAGTTGTATTTAGTAAGAAAAATGGATTAAAAGTTACGTCTTTGAGAGGTACGACGACGACCTCCCAAGATTCATATGAAGGTAAGAAAACTTAAGATAGTTTTGGGAAAGTACAAAGGCAGGAAAAAAGTGCAATGTGATAGTTTAGGGAAGAAGAGGTCTATTTTTTTGCTTTACCATACTGGGAGCACATTGAGGTTAGGAATTGTTTGGAAGTGATGCATATTGAGAAGAATGTTTGTGAAAGTCTGGTAGGCACTCTGTTGAATATTCTATGGAAGATAAAAGACAGTGTTAATGCCCGGTTGGACTTGGTTGAATTGGGAATAAGAAGTGACCTAGCTCCAGAAATGAAGGGAAAAAGGACTTATTTACCCTCTGCACCTTGTACATTGTCGAAGGAGGAGAGAACCTCTGTTTGTGATTGTCTGGTTCCAGTGAAGGTCCCTATTGGTTACTCGTTGAATGTTAGCCAGGTAGTTACAGAGGATTGTAGGATGATTGGGTTGAAATCTCATGATTATCATGTTTTGATGCAGCAACTTTTACCCGTTGCTATTCAGGCATTTTTGGAGGATGATGTAAGGTACTCAATCACTAGGCTTTATTTTTTTCTGCAGCTCCATATGTCGGAAATCCATTGACTGAAACGAATTGGATGTCCTGCAGAAAGAGGTTGTTGTTGTGCTGTGTAAGTTGGAAATGTATTTCCCTCCTGCATTTTTTAATATAATGGTTCACTTGGCTCTTTATTTAGTACAAGAGATAAATATATGAGGCCCAGTCGGTATGCATTGGATGTATCCTTTTGAGCGTCACATGAAAATATTCAAGGGATATATGAAGTGTATGAGTCTTCAAGATGCTAGTATTATCGAGAGGTATGTTACTGAAGAAATAATTGAATTTTGCTCTAGTTATTTAGAGGATTATGCTAGTTTTGGGGTTCATAAGAATAGACATGTTGGCCGGCGGGTGGGAAAAAGGTCTAGGGGAATGTTATTTACCCATTTGCATAGCGACTTGATGAAAGTTCATTTATATGTATTGAGGAATTGTAGGGAACTTGTAGATTACGTGACTAAGCACCTTAATTTGATCAGGAAGGTTCATCCTACATGCCCCCTAATAAAGTCCAGTTGGAGCAAAATGAAAAGCTGTGAATTGGTTTTATGATCGATGCAATGTCGGTGACCAGTACGATCGAAATTATCGAGCATTTGCAAGGAAGCCTAATTGCACAATATTGAAGTATTATGATACGACATGAACGGTTTCTGTTTTACTACCAGGGACCAAGATTCAAGGAGCACAACACAAAAAGTGGGGTTTATGTTGAGTCTGAAACATTGTGGCAAGCAAGTAAGAAAGACAACAAACCAATCCTCGCCTTGATGTCCTTTTATGGCGCTATTGATGAGATTTGGGAGCTTGACTACGGAGAATTCAAGATTCCCGTGTTTAAGTGCAAATGGGTTGACAACATGATTGGAGTTCGTATTGACAATCCAATGGGTTTTACACTGGTTGACAAGAGTCGAGAAGCCTACAAAATTGATCCATTTATTTTGGCGGACACAGCAAAGCAAGTTTTTTACGTTGATGATCCGTGCAATGTAGGATGGTCGATTGTGTTACAAGGTATGAAATATTGTTTCAGCAATGGAGAAATTAGAGTTTCCAAAAATTTCCCCCTACTGATTGATAACGAGTCGGGAGCCGCTCAAAGGAAACACGAAGAAAGCATTTGGATTGAAGTAGATGGAAGAGAAGTGGGTGCAGTGCAATCGAAGAAGAGGAAGTTGGTTGGTGGCTAGTGGCTAGTGGCTTAGGAGTATGTACACATCTTGGTATGTTATGCATGGTTGTAGTATGTTCCGTACAGTATGACTCACATTTACTCTATGAATTGGAAATTTGAAAAATAACATTAATCTTGGCCTCTGTCCGCAGCTACTCTATGACTTACAATTTTTTTAAAAAAATATTAAAATTAGCCTCTGACCGCAGCTGCTCTATGAATTTGAAATTCGAAAAACAACTGTTACATTAGTCTCTGCGCGCAGCTACTTCACTCCTAAAACTAAAACATCCCAACATTGCAGATATCGCCACATCAACAAACACAAAACTACATGCACGTTATAGGCACATCATTCATAAGCATTCGTAAAACTACAATTCCAGCTTGTAAGCTCATAGTCATTCATTAGCTCACGATGCATACCATGATAAGAAAGTAAGAATCCAAGACAATTTGCAGTCAGTAAACAAAAAATAATTAAACTTGAATCCCAAACTACACATTAATAAAAAATGACATTAAGAGTCAAGCTACGTCAACCTGTACCGTCCTCTTCCGATGCACCGTCCTCGACCGAGCTTGGGGGCGTGTTAAATGTAGGAAGTGCTCCCAAGTGCTTCATCTTCTTTCTGCCAATGGCCGTCAGGTATTTCCTAACCTCCTTGCTCCAGCGGATGAGGTGATCCATCTTGGTCTCCAATGCGTTCAACTGCAACTCTACATTCTCCTTGAAATTTGGCCTGCTTCGGGCCCGGCTGACCCTGCAGAAGCTTCTCTCTGTCTCTTACGAAGGCAGTGAGATTGATTTGATGCATCGAGTTGTGGAGAATGTCTGTAGATCTACTCCCATAGCCCGCATCAGAGCACAACCCGATAATGAGTGAAGAGAAGCCGATGTTGTTGTTGATGTGAAGACTCTCCCAAATTCCCGCCATTATGGTACTCCCTGTGTTAATGCACTTATTCTTCTTGATCTTATAGAGCAGCAGTAGATATGAATAGTGAACTTCAGTGTTGATCCTGACCGGATTAAGTCTTGCGGTGATGAAGTGGTACCACACATTCATCTCGTTCATCAAGAACTTCTTGTCGATACTCGACCATTCCGAAGGGAGCTTTTCCATAACACTCTCACGTCAACGCAAACCGTGTTCATAATTTTATCCCACGAGGCTTTGTCAGTAGCGATTTTATCTTCCGCACTCAGTTGCTGGCTTCTGGGGGATGCGGTAGTACTGGTTGATCACCTTAGCTTATATGACGACCCGCCTAGAATGGCTGGCAGCAAACGAACTCGGAATTTGTGAACTTGAGGAGAGATGACATCTCACATATGAGGATCTTGTTCATATGAACCAGGGTAGTACAATAGTTCTCTCATCCCTGATGGTTGATGTACTTACGGTATGGCGATTCAGCCCATGTCCCTCTCTCCAGCACAAGGCCACAAGCAATGAAGAAGCTGCAATTATTTTCCAGCTCCCGACTACCAAAATTAGATTCCCGGAGTATAAGCTCAGCCACCACTATCCCCAACCTGGATGGTTAGTTGCCGGCATCAATGGCTTTTGCCTTTTTTCTAGTATTGCTTGGGCCCTCTTTGTTGGGGTTTCCCTTTCCCGTCTTCCTGGGTTCCATACCTGAAAGGAAAATGAACTGACTAAAAATTTCAAATCCTTTAGGAAAAACACAGCCTGTAAAAAGAGAAATTAAAGTTCAATGTAATGGTTGGAAAGGAAAATCATGTTACATTTGACTTCCCATAACATAGAAGAAATTTTTTTCTAGAAAACAATTGTGGCAACATGGAGACTAATTCTAAGGACGCGTTCTTAGCTTTTTATGTGATAGATTGATGACCCTAAAAGCTGTATTCACAAATCAAAAAGGGGTATTGGTATAAGAATAATTATCAACACATGAAAATCAAAGCTTATAGAGAACCAAATAGGGAGGAGAAGTTCCTATATCCACTACAACCTATAACAATCCATGAACAAGCAAGCAATCCAACAGAGAACCAAGCAAGTCTATCTCTACCAAACCCTAAAAAAAATCCTTAAACTACCAAACAGATACTAGAACATCTTCATGTGAAAAGTAAATAAAGAGATATTCATGGGAAGGGTTAGTATAGAAAGAGATATTCATGGCAAGGGTTAGTAAGGATCTGTTGTGGGAATAAGGAATAGATAAATTACATTTGAATGGATATTACCTGTACCGGATATTGGAAGCAAGGGATCTTCGATTGCCGGTGCCATGACTGGGAGGAGT
This sequence comes from Rubia balearica, assembly GCA_032355405.1. Lineage (NCBI taxonomy): Eukaryota > Viridiplantae > Streptophyta > Magnoliopsida > Gentianales > Rubiaceae > Rubia > Rubia balearica. The sequence goes on from JAULKJ010326739.1 coordinate 7,701, forward strand.
CGGAGAGGAGTGGATTCAACAGTTGCTGGTGGCTTGCCAGAGAAAACCCGTGCCGGAGTGGTGAGTGAAGGGAAGAGCAGGGGATTTTTTGGGTGTTGAACATCAAGGAATGTGACGGGGTGTGGGGTGGGTGGGTACCAATAGTAGCTGAAGTGACTAGCAAAATGGTGCAGTTCCCAAGTTCCTATTTTCTAATTTCCTTCCTCATTATGCCATTCTCGGTTTTCCCACCAAATGAAAGAATGAGGAAGGAATTGTTATTCCCTCCATCCCTTTTTTAGTGTCGTGCACCACATTTGGTTAATGAAGTCAAAATTGTATGAAATGTAAAAAAAATTTAAAAAATAAATGTGCACAATATCCTAGGAAACAATGCGTATTGCACTATAACACATAGTTTTACAAGATTTAATTTTCAAAATGATGCAGTATCAATTTCTCCTTCGGTCCCACTCTAAACTTCCATACTGCAATTAGATAGACACGATTTGAACATACTATGGGGTAACCTGTCACTTAAAGATGAAACGGTCTGTAATTCCAAAAAGAACGACAAGTTGCATGGTAGTCTTCGATGAGTTAAACACTTGTCGACGGACTACACAGTTTTTTTTGCTCATTTTCTTTCAAAGTATATGGAGTGACGATATGTCAACTAATAGTTAAGGGTGCGCAATTATTTTATGTTTTAATCGTCATCGTGCTGCACAGGGCTACACTAGTTACAAACATCGATAGAAGGATCTTGTTTGACCACCTTCGTACTATAGAATCCCTTGCTCATGCAATACACCTTTCAGCACACTTCACCAGTCTTTCGGCTAACTAACTTCGTACCAGAAGTTTTCACTGTTAGACGAATATCAGTCAGCATGCATTAACCAAATCCATTACGTGCATGTAACGGTCTCCCTAACACAATGAATACATTGCGACCTATACTACATGACAATGTGTTAGAAGCAACATGTTTGGTAATGTTGGAAAATTAGATATACACTATTAGAACATACTGCAGGGATACCTGTCACTCAAACATGAAATGGTTGGTAATCCCAAAATAAGTGTGGGGTCACAAAGTAAGTAACGAAAATTCAAACACTTATTGACGGACTACACAGTTGTTCTGCTCATCCGCTTTCAAAGTATAAATAGTCACGATATGTCAAAAACACTTTGTACTACAAAATCAACGGCACGTGCAAAACATCTTTTAGCACACTACACAAGTCCTTTGATTGACGAAGGATGAGTTATTCATGAAGGACGAGTTATTGACGGTCGAACATAGGCACTTGAATATAGGGGTATTCAAATTCCCCGTCCTGACCTTACTCGGTCCATTTTGACCCGCCTCATATAGCTCGTGCACATGTCTTTGTGAAATACTATATTACATTTATATTTATTGTAACAAAGTTGTATTTTTTAAAAATTTTGGTAGATTCGGGTCTGTTTGGGTCAACCCATGACCTAGTGCTACCCTTCAACCAACTTCATCTTCACAATCACAATGGAAGGTAGGTTTTGTAACTCTCCTATGGATTGCATGCCATTATTTCCGTAGTTGAGGGTGTGTAGTTTGTTGTTCTCCTTTTCCTCTTAAATTTAATAAATGTGTATTTGTAAGCCATGGTCATTCTTTTCATATTAAGATGCTTGAATACATGTATGCTCTTTGGTTTAGATAGGGAAAAATATGATACATTTCCATTCTACTATGATGAAAATGGAATTCATTTCTATTCCACTATTGGGAGCTTACATGGACATTGATCGGTTCTGCTTTGTCAATATATAAATAGGATACCTTTCTATTCTACTATTAGGAAAATGGAATTCATTTCAATTCTTCTATTACGGGCTTATGTGGACATTGTCGTCTATTTTTTGTGCTCCACTGTGTTGCCATTGTACAATCATCTAAGTGTGTTAAGTGATTGCCTTCATTCGCGAGATTTGTGTTCATGTCCACCTATGACTCACTCTTGTGTTTACGATATGCAAAGGAACAATTGAATTGTATGACGAAGGTGAAGAAGAAATTGGTTATGAAGAACACAGTGGAAAATGAAAAGGGCAATGAAATTTGTGTGCCCGTAGTTGAAAAAAGAGAAGACGAGAATGTCAGTAACGAGATTTTGGATGATGCATGTACCTCGGAAAAATTAGAGGGTAAAAAAAATTGAATTCGACCGAGAACAAGGGGGAGAATTTGAACAAGTTTGAGGTAAAAGAGAGTTGCAAGCATAGAGGTACGACCACGTGTAAGTTATTCTTACTAGCAAAGCAAAAAAAACAAAAAATATTCTTTGACGAAGCCTTCGAACCCATGGTCATACGAGGTCGATTGTCCGGATACTGTGCCTATGTTTTTTGCTTGCATATCTGGTTTGGGAAATGGCATAATTGGAAGTCTGTCCCAGAACACGTAAAGAAAGATGCTTGGGAAGACATTATTTTAAGTATGTTCCATTCCCTTTTCTTCATTTCCAATTGTACAGCAAATTTTTTACCTCATACTCGTTCC